>SKCR01004689.1:0-32221 GCA_019454045.1 Zanthoxylum bungeanum | reverse complement strand
GACAAATGCTCATGATATCCTGTGATATACACAGAGAGGATCTGTTAGTCATGTGTGTAGGATTCATGTGTCCACTTCGTAATTTTAAAAATTCTTGGTCGCGGTACATCCTGGGAACGAGTTCTAAGTTTTGATTGATAGATCAGGAATATGTCGTGACATAAATGGATTGTATATTACAGAGATTTGATGTTGTATCTATATCTCCAGTACAGATCAAATACCTTATGACGGAGGGACTATATGGTATGCCCATACCTCGACTTGTATGTTTCAACACAGTTATTTGTGGTCGTCGTAATTTACTAATATGCAAATTACAGACATGAAATGTGTTTTGAGATAGATATATGTGAAACTGGAGAGTCTCACTAATAAAGTATACACATAGAGCATAGAGCGGTTAATTACGAATAATACAGATTATTCATGACTTTACACATATCGGGGTATTTTCTTGTATTTAATGTATATTTGTATATGATGCATAATTTGATTAGATACACATTAGATCCAATTAAATTTGACACATGTACATGATTATTATTTTATTAAGTATTTGTTAATTAATTTAATAATTGCTTAGAATATTTTGGAATATTCTTTTATACATATGTAAAATAAGTATTTAATTAATTATTTTAATTAATTAAATAAGTGACACTTGGAAAAGCTTATAAGATAAACTTGTAAATGTGGAAATTTGTTATCCATGAGATGTAGATGATGTGTCAAAATCCTATGGTTTTATAATTATTATAAAATGACCAAAATAACCCCTCCCTAGGTAAGTTGAAAATTTCGTTCATAAGTAATTTGGTGGAGAAAGTTTATTTTCTTTATTTTGGCTTGTGAAAGTTCAATGCTTCAACTTTTAAATTAGGGATTAGGGTTTAGCGTAATAAAAAAAAAATTGAGAGAAATTAGCGTATTACAATTGGAGCATGGAATCAACAAATTAACAAGATTAAGGGATAATCTCTTAATTTGGTGATTTTTATAGACATTATTTTTTTTATGGTTTTTTAATTGTTAATATATATTATAGAATGTATATTTATCTAATTTTTAGTGATTGATAAATTATAAATCTTAGTAGGAGACATAATTGCATGCATGTGTAGTTAATTAGATTAATTAGTGTAATTAGGGCTAATTAGGTTATGTGAGAACCCAATTTCCATTCTAGAGTAGCTAATGCTACTTCATGATGACCTATAAATGTTCTAGAGTGACTTTAGGATGGTGACTCTCCACTACAAAAATTATGACCTTTAACGTCCAATAATTTAGAGTCGAAACCACTTACGACGCAAATAATCACTTTTAGCGTCGTAATTAATATTCGAAGCCAAATATCAAGTTTTTAGCGACGAAAATCATATTCGACGCCAAATATTAAAATTTTTTCTTCAAATTCACATATCGATGCTAAAAGTACGACTTATAGCGTCGAAAAGTATTCGACGCTAACGTGTTTTAACTATTCCAATAATTTTTGGCGTCGACATAAAATTGCGACGCTAAATGTTATACTTTTAGCGTCAAAAATCATATTCAACGCAAAAAACTTGAAATTAGCGTCGACGAAGTAGCGTTGCTAAAGGTTTATGAAGATTCCACCGATAATCCTTTAATCTTTAGCGTCTAAATTTTAAATCGACACTAAAAATCAGACATTTAGAGTCAAAATGGGGGATTCGACGCTAAAAATCAGACAATTAGCGTCGAATTTAATGTTTTGACGCTAAAGATAGATTAACATGCAGAATGCCACCAACCTTCTCCACCTCTGCTTTTTCTCTCATTCTCTTCAATTTCATCATCTGAAGCTGAAAATCTCTCATCTGCAACCTCACAACTCTCCTACAAATTTTCGATAAAATTGTAATCAATTTTCCATAAGGTAAATCTTCATTCATATTTCTTTATTATTTTCATTTTTATGATTATGTTTATTATATACTTTTTGTTAGTGGTTTATGATTCATTTATGTAGATTAGTTAATTAATTAACTAAATATAATTTTTCTGTAAACTATTTAATTTATCAACTAAATATATATGTATATGCTTAAATAAATAATTAATGAATTAGTAATGTTGATGAGTGTAATATGATGTTTAATAATTATATTATTATATTTATGTATTTATGTATTTCGCTGAAATGGATAGAAATTGGATGAGCTCGCTGGATAGATTGAGTGTTGAATATCGTAATGGAGTGTATGAGTTCATGGAAGTCGCAAAGAAACACATTGATGCAGAAGGTCGTGTTCTGTGTCCATGTACAAATTATTTGAATAGTAAAAGGAAACGGTTAGATGAAGTTCATAATCATTTATACATGCCGGGAATATCACCAACTTACCGTACGTGGATTTATCACGGTGAGCAGTATAATTCTCAGTCACGGTTTATTGATTCCGGTGAAGGGAGCAGTACAAACGATGAGATAACCGATGCTTTCATGACTTACAAGGTCCACAACTTGGTCATAGTGTTAGTGGTGACATGCCAGTGTTAAGTGGAAATGATCAAAATTTATTTAGTGAACTACTTGATGAGGCAAAAAAAATTCCATTTGAAGGTGCTGGAATGTCGATCTTGAATTTTTTGTGAAATTATTACACATTAAAGTGATCAACATAATGACCAAAAAAATATTGATATGATGTTAGAGTTACTGGGGAAAATGTTACCGGTTGAAAGCGAATTGCTTAAGTCGTACTACGAGGCAAAGAAAATATTGCGTGATCTGGGAATAGGGTATGAATCCATTCATGCTTGTAAGTATGATTGTGTATTATTTCGTGCCGAGTATGAATCACTTGAATATTGTCCGATATGTGGTGAAAGTCGGTACAAAGTCCGTGGTATGGGGAAGAAAGTGCCTCAAAAGATATTGCGATATTTCTCTTTAACGCCCAGGCTGCAGAGGTTGTTCATGTCACGACACACAGCGACTGACATGATGTGGCATCTTGAAAAGAGGATCGGTGCGGAGGGCATACTTAGACATCCTGCGGATGGAACCGAGTGGAAGGAATTTGATGACATGTACCCCCGTTTCGCTGAGGACCCCCGTAATGTCAGGTTAGGTCTTGCCTCTGATGGTTTTAATCCATTTGAGAATATGTACAACTCTTATAGCATGTGGCCCGTTATTGTTATTCCATATAACTTACCTCCATGGAAATGTATGAAGGATTTGTTCATGTTTATGTCATTGCTTATCCATGGTCCACGTTCCCCTGGTAAAGATATGAATATTTTCTTGAGACTATTGATCGAGGAGTTACAAAAATTATGGACTGTGGGTGTGAATACCTATGATGCAGCTTCCGAGCAGTATTTTCATATGCATGCCGCATTATTATGGACCATTAATGATTTTCCAACTTATGGTTCATTATATGGATGAAGCACTAAAGGATACATGGCATGTCCAGTTTGTGCGGGTCAAACACCTTCGCAACGATTACGGAATAAAATAGGATACACAGGGCACATGAGATTTATTGAGTTGAGTCATCCTTGGCGGAGGAGTAAATTATTTAACGGTCAACATGAACCTCAGAGTATGCCCAGTCCATTTTCTGGATTCGACATACTTTGCCAACATCAACATCTTAGAGACAGCACACCAGGTAAACATCCTAATAATAAAGATAAAAATTGAAAACGTCAACCTGAAGAGTTGAATTGGACTTTGAGTTAGAATATTGGGGGACTCTGAGTTTGCGACATAATTTGGATGTAATGCATATAGAAAAAAACATATGTGAGAGTTTAGTGGGCACACTATTCAATATTCCGGGTAAGACAAAAGACACTGTAAATGCTAGATTGGACCTACAAGATCTTAGAATTCGCAGTGAATTGCATTTACAAGTCACTTCTCGAGGTCTTATTAAGCCACATGCTAGTTATATGCTAACTCAATCAGAGAGAAAATCATTATGTGATTGGCTGAAAATGGATAAATTTCCTGATGATTATGCATCGAATATTGGGCGTTGGGTCAGAGATGATACAATAACGGGGTTAAAGAGTTACGATTGTCACGTGCTTCTCGAGATTCTCCTTCCTATTGGCATTCGACCTTATCTCCCCCCGAATATATGCGACGTCGTACTTGATCTATGTGGCTTCTTTAAACAATTATGTCAGAGGACATTAACCACATCTGTTATTGACGAACTTGAGCGAGGAATCGTGATAATCCTATGGAAGCTGGAGCGAATTTTGCCACCCGCTTTTTTTTGATATGATGGTACATATGGCCGTGCATTTACCGGCTGAAGCTAGGAATGGAGGTATGTCCATTACAGATGGATGTATCCCATTGAGAGGTACTATACTTTTTAAATATTACATTCTTAAATTTTTACTGTGCATTGAATTTATTATTAATGCAAACTTGTGGTCATATCTGCAGGGCTTTGGGACATTACAAACAATATGTGAAAAACAAGGCGCAACCTGAAGGGTCAATAGCAGAAGCTGTTGTAATCAGTGAAGCAATAATATTTTGTTCGATGTACATGCAGAATATTGAAACTCATTTTAATCGTCGGCCACGAAACTATGATGGAGATGCAAGTAATAAGCAAGATATCACAGTGTTCCGTCAAAATTGCAGACCATTTGGAGCAGTAGGTGTCAAATTACTAACTTTTGAGGAAGTTCAAAGTGCGCATTGGTTTATATTGAGTAATTGCGATGAAGTGCAACCGTATTTAACGTAAGTCTTTTTGGTGCATAACTATATTTTTTTTGCCATACATTAACCCAACTCATTTTTTGTAGGCAACATATTACAATGCTATAATGTGGTGGTGACCATAACGTTGATGGAACACACAAAAAAGAATTTCTTAAATGGTTTGAGACAACTGTAAGGCCTAACATTGTATATTTATTTTTATTCTAACATTAAATATTTCAGTTTGTTATATTAACACATATGTTTCTCTCATTGTTAGATAAATAACCAAGTGCAAAATGGTCAATTGGAATCGTCATCCTCATTGGTTTCCTTAGCTTATGGGCCTCAAAAGCAGGCTTATGAATACAGTGGATGCATTGTGAACGGAGTTAGATTTCATACCGAACAGCGAGATGTGCTCATGTGATTCAGAATTATGGAATTGTAGTCCAAGGAGAACACGGCTCACATATTATTGACTTTTACGGAGTGTTGCAATCAGTCATTGAGTTGATATACAGACCCAGACAACATATTGTT
Organism: Zanthoxylum bungeanum; assembly: GCA_019454045.1. Taxonomy (NCBI): domain Eukaryota; kingdom Viridiplantae; phylum Streptophyta; class Magnoliopsida; order Sapindales; family Rutaceae; genus Zanthoxylum; species Zanthoxylum bungeanum. Next base: position 26,967 of record SKCR01004689.1, on the reverse strand, counting down.
CTATTCGAATGCAAGTGGTTTGACACAAATGCTAGAAAGAGGAGAATTCAAGTTAGTAATCATCTAACGTCAATTAATGTTCAACGTTTTTGGTACAAGAATGATCCATACATTTTTTGTACCCAAGCACGGTCAGTGATATATATATCTGATCCAAAGCTAGGAAATGGAGGGATGGTGGCAGAAAAGTTACAATATAGGGGAATTTGGGGCAAGTAAGAGAAATATAGTGTTGAAATATCAGATGAAAAACAAGAAGTCTCTGATGAGTTAGAAGTTCCTCAATAGATATTTCATGTACCAAATGTGACCGTTCCTGAAAATATCAGATTAACTCGAGATAACCCAGACGTTGAGATAATTCCTCATTCTGAAGTTAGCGTGGAAGTAGCAACTGAAGAAGAATTTGACACTGAAAATGACTTCGAGTCCAGTCACGAATCTTCAAATACCGAAGATAATAGTGACTAATTAAATTAGTGTTTGATGTGATTGATGAATAATTTTTATTATTATAATGTATGGTTGTTGTTTTGAATTATTATTAAAATATGGTTGAACGATTGTTGTTGTTATTAATAGTATAATTATCATATTATTGTTATTAATGGTAGCAATTTAGCATCGAAAAGAGAATATTCGACGCTAAGGTCTTAAAATTAGCGTCGAATACTCTATCGACGCTAAATGTTAGACATTTAGCGTCAATTCTCTTATCGACGCTAAATGTATAGACATTTAGCGTCGAAACTCTATTGACACTAAATGTTAGACATTTAGCGTCGATTTCAGATAATTCGACGCTAACTGAAAAAATTAAATTTCCCCAAAAAATTACCCTAATTTTTTAATTAGCCGCCAACTTTTTAGCGTTGAATACTTTGACGCTAAAAGCAGATAATTTCGACGCTAAATGTACCTTAAATCCCTAAAACTAATGTCATCTTCTTTCTCGGCTCAACGACTAAAAATAAAGAAATACCGAAATAATCCTCAGCAAGGCTCCAGACGACTTTAAAGGTAAGTTTTCAAATCAAACTCTCTGTAATATGATTGATCAACCATATGTGTATAGTTTTGGGAGTTTGATTGATGAGTTGGGGAAATTTATTGGGTGCATTGGAGGTGTTCGATAAAATGTTTCAAAGGAATTGAAGCTTAATGGAGAATTTTGGGTTTATGTTGCATATATTTTTGATGATGAATTTGATGATGATGATGGTATTGATGATGATGATGAATTTGATGATGATGATATGGTATTGATGATGATGATGAATTTGATTAACTTGATGGTATTGATGATGATGATAAGTTGATGATGATGATGATGATGCGGTTCTGGTACCAATACGTGCAGGCCAAGAAAAAATTTTAATTTTCAAATTTGCATATCACCAATTTCAAATTTGCAGTAAATTCTTCAAGTTTTAGCTACACATAAGTTGAAGTTTTTCTCTATAGTTAGTTTAGGTGAGTTGGAACACTTTGATGAGTTACAAGCTGATGTTCTCTTCCTTGCAACATTGCTTTCTGGTTCTCCAATGACGACACTTTGTCCCTTGCACTTATTCTTGTTTTCTTGCTTTGAATGTTTTTTGTTTCTTTCTAATAATTTCTGAACTGTCTGAGAATTCAATTCCTAGGTCAGATGTTTTTTAATTATCCATGTTATCATTTATGTAGTTCATACTATGTATTCATGATTCATGCATATAATAGGTTAGATCCAAGCCACCACAAGTGAGTTATTGTGATGGAAACCTGAAACTTTGTGTGTTTTTACAGATGGCACCGGGCAATCGCAAATGGGCTAATGCGACTCCATCTACATCAGCAAGGACAACTGGCCCTGATGGAGTCTCTGCTAGCACAGGTGAGTCCAGTACAGCGAAGGGTCGAGGTCGCACCCGTAGCCTGGGGTTGGTTAAGCACGTTAAGGCTCACAGCCGTATCCGGATTGAGATATCAGATGATGGAAAAAGTCAAGTCTGACAACATAATTCAGCGTTTACTACAGCCATAGGAGCTACAGCTCGGTTTGAAGCTCCCTAAAACTACGTTTCTTGAAGAAAGATACCGTGGGAGATGAAAATCAACCAGCTATTCTCTTCGCTACTTGTGAGTTTCTGTACGGTATTAAGTTTTCGATATTGTTTGTTAGTTAACATTTTTATTTTATACTTATTTTTACTCAGTTGCTATTCCTGTAGGAGTGGTTCGACTTCGATCTGACCAAAGTGAATGTCCAACAGTATATTGACTACCACATAAGGAATGTTATAAGGATTAGGACAAAAGTCCTGAAACCAATATTCGACGAACATGGACCTTCAGATGCTCCACAACATAAGCCTGATTTTATAGATGAGCAAGACTGTACATTCTATGTGAGCTTTGGTCTAGCAAAAACACAGAGGTAAATTTGAAATAAATGGAAATTTATAATTGTCTTTGTTTTCGTACTTACAGTGTTGGTAAATGCAGGATAAATGTCACGCAAATGAGGAAAAAATCAAAGTCACTTGCGTTTTAACCACCGTGGAGGTTCGAAGCCATTTATCCAACATCGTGCCGAACATTCTGAGGTAAATATATCCTAACGTAAAATATAACAGTTCATTGTTTTTACTAATGTGGAATAATACTGAATTTATTTTCTGTTTTTAACATAGTACACAAGTGAGGTGCAATCATTTCCAGATTTTTTCCGAGTGACGCATTACAATGAGAAAACAAATGGATAAATGAAGAAGCCGAACACTGCTATGTAAGTTTCAGTTTTTAAAATAAAAATTATATTATATATGTTAATTTTTTCTAAAAAAGTCTAACATTAACTCTTTTTTTAAACAGAACGAAATGATGGAACTCCAACATCAAACTCAGGAGACAGGGTCGACCCGATACCAGATGAGCAGTTGTCGCAATTGGTTTTCAAGAATCAGACAGCTTACAACATTGGCCTTGGCACTCGTAAGAAGCCGACGTCATCTGCACGCAATACTGTTAATTCAGACAATGCCTCCTCTCTTCAAGACCAGTTAGTCACCACCCAAGACCAGTTAGCCACCACCCAAGACCGGCTAACCACCACCAAAGACCAGATAGTCACCACCCGAGACGAGCTGAAGAAGACTAAGGAGATGCTACAACAGGTCAAGGTTGACCACGAGAAAAGGATGGAGCAGTTCGAACAGCAAATGCTGGCTTTCCGCCAGATGTTTGAGGACTCACTCAGTCAGGGACGCATCCCAATAGCTGCAACCGACAACGGGGGCCTCGACCCTGGGACACATCCCCAAACTAATGATGCAGTGGACCTCGATCCGGGGATGGATCCCAATAGCCGCAACCGACAACGGGGGCCTCGACCCTGGGACGCATCCCAATACCGCTAACAAAAGGTGGGCCTCGACCCTGGACGCATCCCGAAACTAATGATGCAGTGGACCTCAATCCTGGGACGCATTTCAATAGCTGCAACCGACAACGGGGGCCTCGACCATGGGACGCATCCCAATACCGCTGACAAAATGGGCCTCGACCCTGGAACGCATCCTGAAACTAATGATGCAGTGGACCTCGATCCTGTGACGCATCCCAATGGCTGCAACCGACAACGGGGGCCTCGACCCTGGGACGCATCCCAATACCGTTGACAAAATGGGCCTCGACCCTGGAACTGATGATGTAGTGGGCACCTCGACCCGGAACTACAACCGAAAACGGGGGCACCTCGACCCAACTCCGCTGACAATATGGACCTCGCCCTCGAACTGATGATGTAGTAGGCACCTCGACCCGGAACTACAACTGACAACGGGGGCACCTCGACCCTGGGCACCTCGACCCAACACCGTTAACAATAGGGACCTCGCCCTCAAACTGATGATGTAGTGGGTACCTCGACCCGGAACTACAACCGACAACGGGGGCACCTCGACCCTGGGTACCTCGACCCAACACCGCTGACAATAGGGATCTCGCCCTCGAACTGATGATGTATTGGGTCTTCGACCCTAAAATGGTACTGATGTGGGCCTCGCCCTCAAAACTGATTCTGATGTGGGCCTCGCCCCCAAAATGGTACTGATGTGGGCCTCGCCCCAAACTGATATGGGCTTCGCCCCAAACTGATACTTATGTGGGCCTCGCCCCAAACTGATATGGGCCTTGCCCCAAACTGACATTAGTGTGGGCCTCGCCACAAATTGATGCTGACGTGGGCCTCGCCCCCAAACTGATGTGGGCCTCGCCCTAGACTGACACTGATATGGGCCTCGCCCCAAACTGACACTGATGTGGGCTTCGCCCCCAAGCTGATACTGATGTTGATATGGGCCTCGACCTTGGGACTCATCCCCAAAACTAATACTAACGTGGGCCTCGACCTTGGGACTCATCCCCAAAACTGATATTGATGTGGACTTCAACCCTGGGACTCATCCCCAAGCTGATACTAATGTGGGCCTCAACCCTGGGACTCATCCCCAAAACTGATACTAACGTGGGCCTCGACCTTGGGACTCATCCTCAAACTGATACTGTTTTGGGCCTCGCCCCAAACTGATACTGATTTGGGCCTCGCCCCATGCTGATACTGATATGGGCCTCGCCCCCAAGTTGATACTGATACTGATGTGGGCCTCGCCCCGGATTGATACTGATATGGGCCTCGCCCCAAACTGATACTGATATGGGCCTCGCCCCAAACTGATACTGATATGGGCCTCCCCCCCAGACTGATACTGATGTGGGCCTCGGCCCTGGACTCATCCCCAAAACTGATGCTGATGCTGATGTAATGGTTCATTCTCGAACTGTACTGTATGAGATGGTCCATTCCTGAACCGTTACTGTGAGGTGGTCCATTCCCGAACCGTGCTCCATTCTCGGAGTGTCATTCCCGGTTTTTGTTCATTCCTGAACTGTACTCCATTCTCGGAGTGCCATTCCTGGCTTTATTCATTCTCAAACTGTACTTCATTCTCGAATTGCCATTCTCGGCTTGTTTATTCCTGAACCTTGCTCCATTCTCGGAGTGCAATTCTCGACTTGTTCATTCTCGAACTCTTCTCCATTTCTCGGATTGCCATTCTCGGCTTGTTCATTCTCGAACATTGCTTCATTCTCGAATTGTCATTCTCGGCTTGTTCATTCTCGAACTGTGTTCCATTCTCGGAGTGCCATTCTCGACTTGTTCATTCTCGAACTGTGCTCCATTCTCGGAGTGCCATTCTCGGCTTGTTCATTCTCGAACTATACTGAATGTGGGCTTTATTCCCAGAGTGCCATACCCGACAAAATCGATGCTGTGTCTCTATACCCGGAGTGCTACTGTAATATCTCCATCCTTGGAGTGTCGTACCTGGCAAACTGATCTGATATCTCCATACCCGGAGTGCCGTACCTGGCAAACTAATCTGATGTCTCCATACCCAGAGTGTCGTACCTGGTAAACTGATCTGATGTCTCCATACCCGGAGTGTCGTACCTGGCAAACTGATCTGATGTCTCCATACCCGGAGTGCCTTGCCCGACAGAACTGATACTAGTAATGATATTGGCCTCGCCCCCAGAGTGCCATACCCAGTAAAACTAAAACTGATATCTGATGTGGGTCTCGCCTCCAGAGTGCCATTCCCGGCAAGATTGATACTGATGCTAATATGGGCCTCGCCCCCAGACTGATGCTGATGTGGGCCTCGGCCCTGGGATTCATTCCTTGGATTCATTCCAAATTATGACGACATGCGCCTCAGCCCTGGGATTCATTCCAAATTTTGACGACGTGGGCCTCGGCCCTGGGATTCATTCCCAAAACTACTAACAATATTGGCCTCGACCCTGGGATTCATTCCTGATACTGCTGATAATATGGGCCTCGACCCTGAGTTGATACTCATGTGGGCCTCGCCTCAAACTGATATTGATGCTAATGTGGGCCTCGCCCTAGAGTGCCATACCCGGAAAGACTGATTCTGATAAAGGTGTGGGCTTTACCCCCAGAGTGCCATACTCGGCAAGACTGATTCTGATAACGACGTGGGCCTCACCCCCAGAGTGCCATACCCGGCAAGACTGATACTGATAAAGATGTGGGCCTCGCCCCCAAAGTGTCATACCCTACAAGACTGATACTGAACTAATGTGGGCCTCGTCCCCATAGTGCCATACCTGGCAACACTGATAATGATAATGATGTGGGCCTCGCCCCCAGAGTGTCATACTCGAACAGACTAATAATGATAATGTGGGCTTCGCCCCTAGAGTGCCATACCCGGCAAGACTGATGCTGATGCTAATGTGGGCCTCGCCCCCAGAGTGCTGTACCTGGCAACACTGATACTGATAATGATGTGGGCCTCGCCCCCAGAGTGCCATACTCCACTAGACTAATAATGATAATGTGGGCTTCGCCCCCAGAGTGCCATACCCGGCAAGACTGATGCTTATGCTGATGTGGGCCTCGCCCCCAGAGTGTCATACCCCGCGAAACTGATGCTGAATTGTGTTGAATACGGGCTTTATTTCCTGGGCTTCATTCCTGAAACTGGTGATAATGTGGGCCTCGACCCTAGGATTCATTCCCGGACTCATTCCAAAACTCTACTGATGCGGGCCTCGACCCTAGGACTCATCCCCAAAACTGAGACTGATATGTTGCTGATTCTGGTTGGCTTGTCTTTGCCGCTTTCTCTTTTTCTTCTTTGAAACCTGTGAATACAAAACGAAACAAACACAAAAAGAATGCAGAATATGTTACATGTATGCAAGCATGCATGAATGAATTTCCTATTCCGTTGGGTTAGGTCTTTTCCACCAGTTCTCCAGGCGATTGCTCAGTCTTCTCTCTGGTTTCATGACTCAATATCTTGTTATGTCCCTGATTCGCGATATGGGAGACTGGTCGCCCCCAGTCTTGGTTTACCTTTCTGCTCTCCGCTGTTTGTACTGGTCAAGATGAACCACATGGTGGGGCCTTCCATATCATACTATATCACATACTACGAAATAGTCTCAATAGTTACACATATTATTGCCCTCAAAGAATGCTCAGTATTGAAACCAGAGAACCTTCAAAACATTCAACGCAACTCAAATCCAAGTCTTTGAATAAATGATCTAAGCCAGACTCAAAGTGTGTGTGTGCAAAGGTTCCTTTGCGGATTCATCCCTAGGTAAGCTAACTCAATGATTTCGTTTCAAAAATTGGGATCGATGGGTCAAACCAACCTAGATGTCTCAATATGCCTGCAGTTGCTTTTCTGTGCTCAATGTGGTATGGTTTTATCTTTCTTTTTTGACTCTTTTTTTTTTTTTTTTCATTTTGAACTTCTTTTATTTTTTTATTTCTTTTTCTTCTTTCTTTTTTTCTTTTTCTTTGACACACCTACCCTTTAAGGTAGCATTTCTCCTCATGGTGGTCCTAATACTCGCCCATGGGTAGCTTCACGTTATCGGTTATAGGCGGTCTATTTTTTTTTTTTTTACTTTAGAAACTTTTCTTTTATTTTCAACCATACCACAGATCATAACAAAAGCAAGTCAAGATAGACATCTAAGCAAACGGTCATTCACCGACCTACAATTTCTTCGACTAGTCACTTTGCTAACTACTCAGGTTTTCAATGCTAAGAAACTATAATGAAATGCTTACGAGTCTAACATAGATCAATTACTCAAATTATCAGATAAAAACACGTCAAGGGTTTATCGTTTCTAAGGTTTCACCCTAAAGCAATCAATTTCATCATCGGACTTATGCCTAACTATTAAGTACTAAACAACCTTTTTTTTTTCTTTTTCTCTTTTTTTTTTTTTTTTTTTTTTCATTTTTTTCCTTTTTCTTTTCTTTTCTTTTTTTCTTTTTTTTTTTTTTTTAAGGCCCCCCAATGGTCTTTCTATCTATCCTTGCCGTAAGGTTTTCTATTTCTCCTCGATTTCCTTTTCCCCGCTATCCATATTTGCTAAACTCCTCTTGACAAACCTTTTTTTCTTCTCTAACCCAATGGATATCTATAATGGCTTTTAAGACACGGGGTTAACATGATGCGTGTATGCATGAGATGCATGAGATACGTGCAATATATGTAATATATAAGCCCATTTAAGAATTTTTACACTAGTTGGCCCATTATCATTTTAAAGTATTCAAGCATACTATTGCGCGGTGCAAACTTGTCCCAGTTGAAAAGGCCCAACAGGTTTACACTTTGCGATAACATGGCTAAACAACTTCAAATGATAAGAGGCCCAAACATAAAATGGCCCACCAATATTTTAGAAGCTTTTGGCCCAACTGTCAAAGGACACGAACTCGTCCCAGTTTAAATGGCCCAACAAGTTCACATCTTTTGACAAAATGTCCAACTGGATCCAAATGACGACGGTCCAAAACATCAACATAAAATAATAATAATAATAATAATAATAATAATTTCTACAAGTTCTACGACTAAGGTTTACGTGTGGTGTTACGGGAGTGCGGACAAAGGCTCTCGCTGACAATGCCTTTAACTAACCCTTCAACCCACTGTAGACACAGTTAATTAAAGCACAAATCCAAACATTACAAGACATTATCTCGGGGCCAATTCTCTATCCCCAGTGGAGTCGCCAGACTGTAGGACACAGAACTTGACGACGTTGTTCTAGGCTCGCGGCCTAGTTGGGAGTACGAAATAACATGGAGTCGCCACCCCGTGTGAACGGGACAAAGATTTAAGGCCGCACTCACACCCCTCGCAAGGAAGACCTCAAACCGTTGGTTCGGAATTGGCCCTTACTTAAGCCATTTGTAATGATGTGATTTGTGCAATATTTTAAACCGAATCTACGCAACATTCATGCTCAATGGTAATCTACGTCTAGTATGCATTAATCAAAATAACTCATATTCTAAGTTTGCATGCTTGAAAATAAGTCTTTTAACGGCGAACACGCAATATCACACAATGAGCATATTGAGCCATTAAACCAAAATAAACAAATAACTATTTAAACATAATCATAAACTAAACAAAATGCCATGCATAAAATAACATAATCATGCTTGAAAATAAACAATAAACTAGACTACATCATGCTCTAAATAATAACTAAATAATCTACGAACTACATCATGCTCAAACACAAGTTTGGATGAGACGAAATACGTGTCTCTTAAGTGGTACGTGGCGTTGTATCCCGAGTACAAACCGCACTACCGTCCATTCGGATTCGGCTACAGAATTTACGTCCGGGTTTCCATCCGATATACCATAAAAGAAAAACATGCATCCCGCTCATCCAACAATCACATCATGCCTCAAACGACTCTCATGCGATAATATTTCTAAAATAAATAAAATAAACGAAAGATAATAAATAAAAGGGTGCCCTCGGGTCTAACCTCTTTTGTCATCTCTTGAAAGTGCATTAAACGGCCGTCAGAAGGATGAATGCTCCGTAACTTTTCTGGTTCACTAATTCAACATTGTTTCTCGCTGTTTCGCTGTTTGGACTGCTGTTTTCACTCCGTTTCGCTGCTGTTTTTGTTGTATTTTATGGTCACTGTTCTAAGGTAATTTAGGGACTGTTTTGGTGTCGGTTTTAGGGGCTAAAAGGCTGTGGTTTTGGGTGATTTTTTGAGGGGGTTTCTGGACAATTTTTTGGTGCAATTTTAGGCAGGTTTTGGGACAGTTTTCACGGTAATTGGCTGGACAGTTTCAGGGGTTTTAGCTGCTGTGAAAGGCTTGTTGGGGACGTGTTGCGTGGACAGAGGGCCAGTTACGTAAGTGAGGTTGAGGGCTGTGAAGGGCTTGTGTGGTCAAGGGACTGGTCTAACGTTGAAGGCAGAGGGCTGGTCTACGTTGAGTGCAGTGGGCTGTTACGTGAAGTGTTTGAGGGGCTTATGTGTGGGGACGTGGCTGTTGAAGGTGGGTGAACGTTGTGCGTGGGCTGTGAGAATCGGTGAGGGCTTCGAACGTGGATTTGATGAATTGGCTATGCTGAAGGCAGTAGGGTTTACGTGAAGTGTTTGAGGGGCTTATGTGTGGGGACGTGGCTGTTGAAGGTGGGTTAGTGCGTGAACGTGTGTGCTGAGTGAGGGACAAGAGCGTGCTGGGTGTTTTCTTTGTTTGATATTTTGGTAAGTGGCTGCTAGGGCTTAGGTGTTTATGCGCTGAAGTTGAGTGGGGCCAGGGCATGTTGATGATTGTGTGGTGCGCTGATGAATGGAGGACGTGATGATCAACCAGGGTTTTTTGTAATTGATGCGTGGAGTGTGTATTTGGCTAGTGATGAGGGTGTGGAGAGAGTTGATTGAGTGGTGATTGATTATTGTTGTTTACTGTCTGTCCGTGCGAGGTCGTGAGTCTAGGGTTTTTGTCTCGTGTCTATGCCATGTGAGTTCATTATCGCGTGAAGCTTTGTGGCCTGTGATGGGCTGTTTTGTTTAGTTTAAGGTTAGGGTTTTGTCACGGTGGCTGTGTTGGATCTGGTTCCGTTAAGGGGCAGTTTCACGGCTTGTCAGTGGTGTGAGCTATTTGTGCGTTTAAGGTATGTGGTCTGTGTGTGCCGTGAGTTTGTTTGAGTGAGTGGAGTTGGTGTGTAAGTGTTCAGGGTCTGCCGAAAGAGAGAGGAATGATCGAAGAGAGAAGGGAGAGAGGCTGTCGAGTGTTGTCTATTAATCTAGGGTTTTTTCCTTTTTTTTTTCATGGTGGAGAGGGGCTGTTGGTGCATTGGTGAGGGAGAGAAGGGCTGTGCGCTGAAGGTTTTTTAGCTGTGCATGGTGCCGAGTGGTTAAGAGGAGAGAGGCTGCCTAGGGTTTTTTGTTGAGAGGTTAGAGAGATAGAGAGAGGAGAGTGTCTACCGAGAGATGGGCTGCTAGTTTCTTGTTGTTTATATAGTGAGAGAGTAGGGTTAGGGTTTCTACATGGGTTTTTTTGAAAGGAAAGAAATCAATTAATTTATGTGTGTTTAATTTTAATTATTTTTAATTCAATTTAATTTAATTTGTGACATGTGTTTTAAATGTTTTAATTATTTCATTTGTGAGATTGTTTTAAATGTTTTAATTATTTTTTTTGATGTGATTTAATGAGTTTGGTGTTGGGGTTGGTGCTTAGAGCGCCAATTCCCGGTTGTATTTCTTTTGAATACTTATGTAAAACATTATTATTATGAATAATATATGCAGTTTCTATAATATAGCTATCTTATTAAATGGTAAAGACGTAATGACCTTAGAATGATTAGTCATGGTACTGTTGCAAAAGTGTCGCAACGGACATTGAGAGTATCATGACGTTGTCATTCTCAGACAGTTCCTGGTCAAGGTTACACTACTTGGTCAGTATAGTAAACCCGGTTGAGATCGGTACATGTCGTATACTGGAATATATGATTCCAATGGTTTCTCAATGAACCATTAGTCTTGGAGACTAGTATAGACGTGTGGGGGTTTATAGCGGATAAACACTGAACGACTCACCGAAGATTCTTAATGGATGGTACACCAGCGTCAATAAGAATCTTCTCGGGTTGAGTAGCACTTGTGATTCTTAGACTTGAGATGCCATTGTGGGCACATGAGACATCTTCTACACTTAGATGGCAGTCACGTCACCGATCTATTTAGATCAGACCTCCGCCTGTTCGTTGGGTGTAGACAGATCCTCAGGGTGTCCTATGTGTATCAAGATAGGATCCGTCAGTTCTGTGTATCAGAGCATAGTTAGTCCATATGATTAGCAATCAGATAAACCATGGGCCCGTGATAAAGTTTAGAAGCTAGTTCTAAACATTCTTTTAGAGATTGCTAATGGAATAGTCGACTGGATAATCCCCGTAGAGATTTGACGTTTACATCTATATCTCTGGGATTTATCCGGATACCTGTGACGGAGGAATTATACATTTGCCATGACCTCGACCTGTATGGTTCAGCGAGATTATCCGTGTTCGTCATAATCTACGGGTGGATAGATTATGGACACGAAATTTGATTTCGTGACGGATATACCTGAATCTAGAGAGTCTCAATAATGAAACATACTCGTAGAGCACTAGAGCAACATTAATAAATAATATTGATTATTTATAAAGTCATTTAAAGGTTAAACGCAAGATACGTGCTAAAGGGACTAGATAATCATTTGCCTAATTATTGTGTATTTACATTTAATACTTGATTAATTTAAATACACATTAATTAATAGTCAAAATGAGTTATTTGACTTATATCCTAAATGAATATATGTTTTTAATATTTAATGTAAATATTATACATATATTAATATATTTGTATTTAATTAATTAATTAATTATTTAATTGTTAAATGATTAAATTAATTAAAATATAAATATCTTAACTTGGATATTTGATTTAAATGATTAAGTTGCCTTTTTTGACTTTATTAAATATCTTTAAAGGTGTTTTTTAGATATTTAATCTACTTTACCAAATGCAATGTTAAATGAAATTGAAATTAATTTTTGTAATATATGCTTGTGAAATTCGGCCATAGGGTTTTTTATGCACAAGTATTTATTGTTTTCATTTCATTTTCATTTGGTTAACCTAATACACTTTACAAGAAACTCCATTAAAGAAAACAAAGAAAGCAAGTGAGGAAGAAAAGAAGAAACCAAAGAAAGCTTGGATTTTGTAAGTTTTTCAAACTTACTATTAGAAAGGAAATTGTTCCTTAGGATCTAGGCAACATCTTGTGATGTTCTTAAGTTATTCTTTTCTTTATTTCTTGTGTTTTTGATGATGGAAATTTTGTTGAAAGTGTTGAGCATGATGAAGAAAGCTTGTGACTATTGTAGTTATAACTATTCTTTTAAGGTTTTGAAACCATGTTGCTAATCTAGAGTTATTGAACCACTCTTAAATGACCTAGATTTGATCTTAGTTGTTTCATTGTGTTGAGACTTGGATTGGATGGAAGAATGATGATTGAAGTAATTGATTTAATGTATTTGGTCTAATTTGTCCAATTTGTGGAAATTGAAAAATTAGGGTTTAAGACCAATTCCAAATTTGGGGATTTTCATATATGTTGTGTATTTGGATGTGTATATGATGCATATAAAGTTTCATGTTGATTGGATTACATCTTGATGTGTTTTGAAGCATGAAATGACAAAGTGCACAACTTGGAACCTTAGTGAGGCTCTCGGCCAAATGAAGAAATTGGGGATTTTGTTGCTTTTGATGTTTTGATGTTTTGAACATGCTAAGTTCATCTTCGAAATGATTTAGAATCATTCAAAATTGATTTGATCAATTTCGGACTAAAATGGACAAAAATACCAAGTAAGGGTAATTTGGTAAATTCACTTAAATATGATTTATTGAATTTTATTTCATAATTCGATTATTGGAATATTAAATAAATATGTTTATTTAATTAATCCGAGAAAAAATTTTGAAATCAGAAAATACGATTTTCCACCGCTTCCGCTGCGTTATCGGATTTAGCCCCTAAAAACCCCTACATTTGATGTGTTTTAAAACAGAGGTCCAACAAGCGAACCCGAAGCGAAACAAGCGAGTTAAATCTGAAAAAATACTAATTCCCAACTTTACCCTTCCAAAGTCCGTTTCCCGCGGCTTTCACAACTAAAGAGATAATGTCTCCATACGAGACTCACCATCGGGCTAATATGCAAAAATGCAATGCCTACAGTCCCCCCATCACAGTAGCAATAAATTTTATATCCATTTGTGTAAACATTTTGAACAAATAGTTTTAATATAATATGTATTTTTTCTAAAAAAAATTTCAATATAATAATAAAATATTTATTATAATATTTCGTAATTCTGTTATTAATCAGGAATTTTTTTTAATTAAATTAATTATTTTAGACTAAAAAACAGTAAATTAATAATTTTTTTTTAAAAACACATTTTTTAACTATTTTCGTCAAACTAGTCGACGTTAAATGTGTTTTTGGCGTCGAAATATTCGACGCTAATAGTAAAAGAATCGCCTCTGTAAGTATACAAATATTATTTTTTTAATATACTTTAGCGTCGAAACTAAACGATGCTAAAAGTCTAACTTTTAGCGTCGAATTATTTCGTCGCAATATCTGACCTATAGCGTCAGAAAATTTAATTTAGCGTTACATTGGACGCAAAATGGAGTTTTTAGCTTCGAATATCTTTGTTTCGACGCTAAATATTATTCTCGTCGATGTTTCGGCGTCCAATTTTTGCCTCTATTTAATTCGACGCTAATCAACATTTGCGTCGAAACTGTGGATTTTTGCATCGATTATTTTCGACGCTAAAGGGCATAATTTTTGTAGTGCTCATTGGTGTATTTTTAGATTAATGAATTACATGATTTTTGAATTAATTAGTCATTAATGTGATTAATTATAAAATTAATTCAAAATTTTGGAATTTTCGAAAATGTTTCGAATGCTTAAAGATGCGTTTTCAGATTTTATTTTCGCAAAAACCATAAAAATATGACTTGGGGGTAAAATTATAATTTTTTTGAAATTACAGGTTTCAAAAATCACTGTACCAGTGACTTGGTCTGGTTCCACGACTGAATCGACTTATAGGTTCTCCCGATCGCCGCTTAATCAAATCGATAAACTTGTAAATATGTAACCGCATAAAATATTTTCAAAAATTCTATCTCGAGTTACTAATGCGTAATCACACCTTAATATTGGATATTGATGAGTGATTTGGGTGAAGATGGATAAATTAACAATATATATTACTGATTAATTCATTCGGATTAAAAATATTTTAAAGTCGATTTCAACCACCATCGCGCTTCCAAAATGAAAACCCCCAACGAAATGATCAAGACATGACCCTGATGATGTTCGGTGAATATAGAAGTGTCTGAAGTTGATGTAAAAAGTCCTCATTGCTATAAACACCCTTTCAAAGAATCATACCAAACCTCTGGATCTTGTTTAAGACCATATAAAGCTTTATTAAGCTTAAAACATGATGGAAAAATTAAGGATTCAAGAAGCCTTTTTACTAATTCATAAACACATCTTCAGTGAGAATAACATTTAGGAAGGCAACGTTATAACAGGAAGACTTGCAGCAATTTATAGTACATAGCTAAACTACAAAACTAAATGTCTTAAAGAAGGCAATGTTCCTGTGTATTTTTATTCAAACTTTGATATTGTGTGTCCCTGTGTGAGTAGTTTTTTTTTTGTATATTTCTACCTATTTGCGATTTCCAAGTTTTTGAAACAAAGCCCAAACTGCAACTTATTGTTAGGGTTTATCTGTGTTTCTTTATGTTCCCTAGTAACATCTAGTCTTGTTTAGTCTATGTTTATTATTTAAGGTTGCTTTGTATGTAAGTTGATTATTCTATTTGCAGATAACTTACTACCCTAATACCTAAGTGCCGCAACTTTAATTGATTCAGAAAAAAATAAAAATAAAAATAAAAATAAAAATAAAAATAGAAAAATGGAAAAGAAAAGAGATAGTGAGAGCAAAAGAAAAGTTCAAAAATTTTTTAAAAAACAAATAGACCCACAATACTTTCATTTATACCTTCAAGGAACTGAGACATCAATTGCTTTAAGTTTAGTTTTTAGGAGCAGGGCACATTGTTTCTCAATGCCCAAATAAGAGAGTGATAGCGATGAGGGGTAATGTGGAGTTGGAAACTGAGAGAGCACTATTAGAAAAAAGGGAATAGATGAAACTTTTGATGATAGAAAAATTGTGTTACGAAATGTATCTTATTTTTATGATATTTTTGTGTCATAAAATAACTTGTATCTTGAATTTATGACATATGTATGTTATGAGACTTTCGGTCATTAATTGATGATAGATAATTATCCGAATTCATTTTTCTATTTTCCAAACTTGCTCACATATGGATTTGAATTGAAAACCTATTTAGCCCTAGCATTTATGTTGGAAATATTTACCACTAAACAAAAATTGGTTTATATAATTATGAAGACAACCTTAAAGTTATATTAGAATTACCAAAAATGCATTTGAATTGAAAACCTTTTTGGCCCTAGCAATTATATTGGAAATATTTTCCACCAACCTAAAATTGGTTTATACAATTATGAAGACAACCTTAAAATTATATTAGAATTACCAAAAACGCAAACAAGTTACAAAACACAAACCCTAGCTGCGTTTTAATAAGTTAAAAGTTAAAAAGTAAAAAACACAACTTTTACTTCACTCTCTGTCTCTCGCCCTCGTTCTTGTTCTCGTGACCAAACCAAATCCCTAATTTCAATTTCAGACTTCATTTTGCTCACTCTCTTACTCACTCTCACTCTCGCTCACTCGCTCGCTGTAATATCGATAAATTTTGGGAAAATTTCTGGAAGGTTTCTGGATATTTGATCTAGATGATATTGAAAAATAAAAGTTTGAGTGTTGAAAAATAATTTGGAATTATTTAAAGTGGAGTTTCATTAATTTGAAAGTCACATAATTCAAAAAAATTTGTTATATGAATTTTTATATTTTTATATGGGGAATGTTTGTTGTTTTGGACATACAAATAGCAAACAAACTCCAACTGAGCTAATTCTTAGACCATTGGACTCCTTTTTTCAAGAGGAATACCTTTCATGTTAATTACTTTTTGAAATTTATACTAGAAAGTCTTCAAAAATATGCATTTCCGAGAGAGTATAATGTTAGTGACTTATCTGTAATTTCGTGGGGCTATTTTGTAATTTTAAGAAAAATTGATTATAAATACCCATAAATTTTTAGAAATTACAAAAAAAACTAAAATTATCAAACACCCACCACTCGACCCCTCACGCACGTGAGAGATAGAAGATGGCCACCAACTGCCCATTCAGCCACAACCGGTCGACGCGTTGGCATGGAAAGGGGAGTCCGATCACCGTGCATCCATTGGTGGCCGGCGATGGCCCTTGGGATGCCGCAAACGATGAAGAAAGGATGACGAACGCTCGTGAGCTTCTTGTTTCTATCCCGGCTTATCGTTTTGATTCACGGCGTAATCCATCTACCAAATCGAAGCTCATGGAATGTACTACAAGGCTGCAGTGGTGGTTTTGTCAAACGATGCTTAATTTCATACAAATCAAGGCAAAATCAAATGGTGAACAGTAATACCCATTCGTAAGGTTGCTCCAATTCGAATTCCATTTATTTCTATGTGTTCGTGGAAGTGTTAGGAGTCTGTTATTGCCTTCAGAGTTTGGTAAGACATCCCAATAAAAATCCTATATTTTAACATAGTTTGTATATATTCGGATGCTTCTAGTATATTCGTAGATTAATGTATTGACAGATATTGATATAATTGAGCTAGAATGTATTGAATATATATTTTTGGTAAAATTCGAGTGAAATCGGAATGAATTACATCGATTTGGTAGGTTATGTGAGCTTTTGATAAAATCTGATTTTGCACATATCTATGCTTTGATGAATGTAATGGTAGATATGGCTTTGATATGATGATATGTTAATACTTGAATAATTCTGGAAAGGTTTGGAGGGCTCAGGGTCCTTCCATAGCGTTTTCGGAAATGTTGTCGAAAGATTTTCCGAAAATACATGATGTGAGAATTTTAACTAAATGGTTGATTTGGAACACTGTATAATGATGTAATAAGAGTATAATACTTGTTTTGGATGGAACGGGAAAGATCCGAAAAGTTTCAGATCCATTCGTAATATTTTTCGGACTTTTTGGAAATTTTTTAAAATTTTCCCAAAAACCGATTCTGATGCCATGTATATGTTGTATTAAATAGGTTAAAAGTAATGAAACTGAAATTGTTAAGAACATACTCGACTTGGGTGTTATATGAAGGCCATGAAGTTAATGTTATTAAGATAGTTTTTCGTGATTTGATGGTCTTAACCATCTATGTTTTATGTTACAGATGAATGAATGGAAGGATTAGTAGGGAACCCCATGTAAGTACCTTATTGTGGGTTTTCTTTGAGTAAACATTGTAATAGGACATACTAGTTATATATACATGTTTGTCTGTGTTTAAACTATTATGTATAGTTAAAGATTCTTAGAAACATGAATTGAGGATTTCTAAAGCGGTATAGATATATGTAGAGTAGTATAATGCTCATATGATAAATGTGTGTGTGTATATACACATATATGTGTGTACATGTCTAAGTGAATTTTAGTGGTTATATTAATAAAAAGAGTTTTCTGGGTAATTAATGGCAAATTAGAACATGACAAATAGGAATAGATACTGAGTTTATGTAAATGACTTTGACAACGATGATGTCATAGCTATGAGTATCCTAGTGTTGCGAATCAGAATTTAATACAGAAGCATATAGTTGTCATTTAAAGAATATAAGCATTGATATGTGTAGTCAAACTCTATATTGGAGTATGTGTACCACTTTTGTATTTGATGTATATGAATGATGATATGTTGACGTTTGACATATGACCGTGACTTTGATATGGTGTGTTTGAAAACTCACTTTAGCATGTATAGTACAGTGCCAATTTTTGATTCAAATTTAAAGTTTAGTACGTTTTGAGACAAGCGACATTTTAATACATGCGTTTTAAAAATATTTTCAGAAGTATTCCCAAATAGATTTTAATTATGTTTTTGGGACGAAACAGTTTTGATCCGAGTGTGGATCCAGTTATAGGAGATGTGCTAATATGTCTGATGATATATATGAGTATTTTGTTGGGATATATGCCGTAAAGCTTCATGTAATGTAAACGAAATCATATGTTATGAAATAATAAGATGAATTATTCATTTATCAAAGTGTTTTGTTTTATATCGCATATTGTAAATTATCTTGTTTACTATTGATTACTCATGTGCCTTCAGACTTAGTGTATGAGTGTCATACATAAGCGGATTTAAGTCTAAAGCTAGTAATTTAAAATCGTCCATAGAAGCAAAGAAAGCGGGTTTTTGTTTGCGATTTATCTATATCTGCGGTCCATTCTATAATTGTATGGTGACCTTGATCGGGATCGTCCGTGTGGTGACATGAGAATGAAGACACCTCATATGATCTGATCATATAGGACTGGACCCAGATAGAAATGAGTTTCTTATAATATTCGTAAACAATAAAATTCATTTCAGTCTATTAGATGGTCATATATGGATTAATTTGATTCTTGAGTGTACTGCGAACTCCTACATCGTAGGCTATGTCCTTTGATTTACAAAGGTGAGGTTGGTGTAACAATCCCGACCAATAGCTACATACTTTGGGGACATGGTTTAGTGTGTAGCTGAGGACGTTTTATATAGATATAGAGTTCACTCATTGCGAGAAGTAGAGGAGTATCTTCCTTCAGGATTGATTCGGTACTTGAACGATTAGAGCGCTCAAGTCTTTCTATTGCGAATAGAAAGATTAACATTTATAATGGTTATGAATAAATCGTTCATTAGAGAATCAATGGTACTTAAGGTAAAAATAATTAGAGGGGTGTAACGGATATTATGACCCGACTCTGATTATGAGATACTCGTGAATGGACTATCCGTATGTAATGACTATATCGATGGACACCGACGTAATTCAGCTTATATTATCTATCTATGACAACGAGAGAGTAGCTTTGGGTTTTTAAGTGGAATAAACTGAAGTTAATAATTCAGAATATTTAATTAAGAGTTTAATTAATATTTTGGGATTATTAGAGCTCAGAATCGTAGGTCCATTTGGTCCCTATGCTAGCTCGATATACTGTAGTAGATTAAATATAATTGGATAGTCCAATTATATACACACGTATAATATATATATATATATTTATTATTAATATGATTAATAATATTTTTTGTCATACTTGAAACTATATATTAATTTTAATATATTGATTTTATAATAAATAATTATATGATAATTGTTTATTATAAATTATTTTATTAAATTATATGGTATAATTTAATAAAAGATTTATTTTATTTATTATTCCAAAAATGTGTTTTGGAAACCCTTTGGTTGGAATGGAAGTTACAATTTTTAAATGGTAATAACATATTCTTGTTTTGTATCATCTTTTGGTCATGATGATAACCTTAAGTAAAAGATTTGCACGTTACAAAATTTACTAGGGGTGGCCAAATTTTCCATCATCAAAAGGGTAAGGGTTTGTTTTATTTTATAAAATAAAACCCCAAGTATAAAAGGTTAAGTTAGTTTCCTTTCTACCCTAACTCATTTTGTGTCAAACCCTAGCCACCATAGTTCATACTTTTCTCTCAAGAGTTCAAAGAAAAGAAGAAGAACAAAATCAAAAACTAAAATTCTTGTGTGACAATTTCCATCTCTAAAGTGTTTAGAGGTTGGTTTGTGAGTCTAGCCCACACTAGTTTATGTCGGTTGCGAGACATAGCACGGAAGGCCATTTGGAGTCGAATCAAAAATCCACATCATCTTCCTTTCTTGTTGATACACAACAGAGAGCAGAAAAACTACTGACTGCCACATATTGTCTTGGTGTTACGGGGTTTGGTTTATTTTGTTTCTTGTCCAGAAGAATTAGGGAACATTAAGGGGTGTTTTAAGAGTGTTTTGGGGCTATTTTTGGTGGAAAAATCATACCTGAAACACTGCTGAAGATGACGCAAATCATGGCAGATTTGGGCATGAGCGGGGCACAATTTTGGTTCCAAAAAAGTCCATATCCAAGCCGTTGTTGGGGGGTTGTTCGGGTGTTGTTCCAAGCCTGAAAGTTTTCTAAAAACAGAACCAAAACTTCATTCCAGTAGCTGGTCATATTTGGCCATACAAGCGGAATGGCAGAAAAGTTTTCAAGGCCTATCCCGGGTGCATAAGGAAATTCCGTTGCGTTAGGAAATTGGTTCCTACACATTTTACATCATGGATGTGCATATAGATGTGTTTGTTGAACTAGTGCAGGGCTCACTTTGTATGTATTGGATGATTGGGATGACTGGTATGTATTGGTTGACTATGGCCGATTGTGTTGATTTGAACTTGAATGATGGTATTGCATTGAATTTCATTTTAAATATCATGTTTAATTTTATGCATAAATGTTTGATAATTTTAATATGCGATGAATGAATTTTAAATGCATGTTCACTTTATTTTATTTCAGCCATGGTTTCTCTAATAATTGCTATTATCTCTAATAACAAATTGAAATGATAAAATTATGTAAAATGGAAACGTAACATGAATGCCATTCTGGTCTGTTAAGAACTTAAGTTTGTCCTGACGGAGGAGTGTCCTGCCGAGCCAGATAGAAACTATGGTAAAGCTGTGCGTGATGCCTACCAGAAATGGGTTGCTACTAATGAGAAAGCCTGTTGCTATTTTCTAGCAGGGATGTCCGAGATTCTTTCTGCAAAACATTAGCCTATGGCTACAACATCTTTGATGATGGAGTCATTACAGCATATTCGGGCAGCCTTCGGAGTGGCAACGTCATGAGACTATGGTCTCAGCGATAACCGCTAGGATGAAGGAAGGGACATCAGTCCAATAGCACGTCTTAAGGATGATGATGTTGGAGTTGGTGCTTGGGGCGCCAATCCTAATAATATATTGTATATTATATTTTATTATTTATTAATAAAAATAACTATATTTTAATTTCAAACCTTTTTAACGGTAATGTCATTATGCATATTAGATGCATATATATGCTGAGAATGACATCGACCTTAGAATAGTCATGTAGTAATATTGGACACCGGGTGGTCCGAAATGCGAATAATATTACTATTATAAATTATTCTTAAAATAAATATTTCTAGTCGTTGGCTTTGGAATACGGTCAAATTCCATAACCGATAAGACAAGCACATGTTGTATATTATAATTGGAGTTCCAATGGTTTAACTTGATATACCATGAGCATGGGAAGGTCGTATAGACATATGGGTATTCATTGGAGCGAATACTCAATGACTCACAAATGATTCCTAATAATTGGAAGTACACACCACCGTCAATAGGAATGTCCTCGAGTCGAGTAGCATATGTGATCATTTGGCTATGGGATAACATTGATTTTGTGTGAGATTATCCACTTTGATGCCATGTATATTAGAAACCTTTCATAGTCTGGCCTCTAGATATTTGTTGGATATGGACGAATGCACTCGTTA
Source organism: Zanthoxylum bungeanum (assembly GCA_019454045.1). Classification (NCBI taxonomy): domain Eukaryota; kingdom Viridiplantae; phylum Streptophyta; class Magnoliopsida; order Sapindales; family Rutaceae; genus Zanthoxylum; species Zanthoxylum bungeanum. Next base: position 4,848 of record SKCR01004689.1, on the reverse strand, counting down.
ATCAAGTGTGTATCAAGAAATGATCTATAGGCCCATATGTGTACCATAAAGGGTTTAGGAATCCATATGAGTAAGTCACGATTCTTAAAGACTTTGGCGCCAAAGCCAATCATCTAGGGTGGATTGCTTTAATCAGAAATGATTTCTGATTAAGTTGTAAAGAATCGTGGACATGTCGACATGAGATTTGTGCCTTGGAAACTTGATGGGGTATTCTATGTTTCCTAAGCACAACTCGGATAGCCTACGACGGAGGGATTGTTAAACATATGTGATGATCTCGACTTGTATAGCTCAGAAAGGTCGTTCGTATTCTTTGCTAATTCGGAGGTGGCCTAATTACGTACATATTAGATAGACTTTTATGACGAACATGTCTGGAATTCGAGAGTCCCACAATATGAAGTGTACTCGTTGAGCACTTGGGTAGCCTGTAATTTTTGATAATAAATCATATTCGATATTATAATTATCAATTAAAATAATTAATTGTTAGAGGATAACATTGATTATTTACTTTGACCAAATTGGATAAATTGGATTAATCCAAAATCACATAAGGGCTTTATCGTAATTTCATAAATATCTCTACTATTTGAGGATATTTTGGTAATTACAAATATGTAATTATATGTGTATTTCACTTGATTTAATTAGATTAAATCAAAGTGATAGACAATGAACTAATCCATTTTCTAATCTTTGTCTTTATTTAATTGGATTAAATCAAAGTAGTTGATAAAAGGTGATCAATCACACGTAATTAAACATATTTGGACAAATTGGATTAAGCCCACCTAATACTTGATTAAAACTTTTATTAATTAAAAATTGCCTAAGTTTTGCTATAAATAGCAAGCTTGAGAAATATTTTAATTAAGCTAAATAAGCTTGATAAACTTAAGCTTATGAAAGCTAAACAAGCAAAAGTTAGAGAAATTAGCCAAAGTTGGAAGATCTCTATAATATTTCAACAATGAGAAATCAAGATTGGACCTTGGAGTGAAGGTTGCTTGCATTGGAATCAAGATTGGATCTTGGAGTCAAGCTTGCTAAACCTTGGAAGTTCTCCAACCATTTCAACAAAGGAGAAAGAGATTGGATCTTTGTATCAAGCTTACTAGGTAATGTTTGATTTTCTCTTAAGTTATGTTCTTCATTAGTGAGTTTTAATTAGTGAGACATATAGTGATGAATTATGTATTGGATGCATAATTACATAGCTTGAAGTTGAAATTAGACTGATGAATTATGTCAGGATGCTTTGGAAGTATAAACATAATATGCTTGTAATTGGGTCAAAGATGTTCATGTTGGACATGAAATAATTAATTAGAGTTTGGAACTCTATATTAAAGCTTGGATTTATGGCTATCATTCTAGAATCACTTGACCACCTTTAAGTGACCTAGAATAGTTCATAAGTCATTTCATTGTGGATTCTAAATTGGTTTGTGTTTTGATTCAAACAAATGCATATATGTTTTTAGAATATATGTATGTTAGTTGTATAACATGTGTTGATGGTGGTTATGATGCTAAAATTGGATTTTAGGTATATTTAAGTATTAGGAGAAAATTGGAAGTGTTTAGAATTGGTTTGAAGTTGAAATGGCTCACTATCTAGGGCAGCATCGCGACTCTAACCTTCCAGCATTGCGACACCGAGCATCAGACCTAGGAGCTTCGCGATGCCCACTCTTCAATGTCGCGACGTCGAGATGTTCAGCTCTCGTAGTTGCTCTTGTAATTTGGGCATCTCGACACCCAAGCTTCCGCGTCGCGACGGGCAGAGCTGATGGATATTTAATCTTCATTTTCTCCATTTTGTCCTATGGGCTCGAAATGGAATGTAATTTTATAGAAAAAAATTTAAAATACAACCATGCTTGATATTTACGGGTTAGACCTACTTCTGCTTCACGAGACACTGATCCGACCCTAGGGATTCCATATCCACCCTATTTGAATGGTATCAGATGCAAGGCTTAACCATACAACACATGTTGCATGTTTGACATATATTTGAATCTATGCCTCTGTATTTTAATTTAATTATGCGTAAGTCAAATTGGATATGCATTGCATGTTTTAAATTAAAATTTTTATTTTGACCCAAGCATGTAAACTTGATTGTCATAAATATCTCATGATTAGGTGATTACTTTATTTTAAATAAAAAGTATTAATAATGTTAGAGCATTATTAGATGGTCAGTTTTATCAATACATAGTTGAATTTATGCCCAAGACCATCGATAATGTGAGAGTATAATTGCTCGAAACTTATGTCACTTCGGTAAAATATTAGATATAGCATGATGAGTTAACACAGTCACCCAATATTTTCATTATTGTGAGGGTGTACATACGAAGCTCATTAGTGCATATTGACAAGTATACAACTGGAACACGTCTTAATCTGAGATCGTCATTAGTGTGAGGATAAGAAATGGTTCAGGACCAAAGTAGGAGTCACATGAAGTGATTGACCTTGAAGGTCTACCTAATACATTTATGAAGGCCAAGCCCGTTGATAGGGTGAGGCTGGAGTAAATTTCATGGGATTTACTTCCTGCTATGAAATTTTAATAGATAAATTTCTAATTTTCCATTAACGGAGATTACGAGATTACGTAAAGTAGTGGGAGGGCACTAATAGATTTAAAATTCCATAATCAATTAGTGTTTTTATATTGAAATGAAACATGTACTGCTAGTGTTTAAATTTTATCTTGTAGATGGCTGCCGCAAAACCATTAGCACGACTTTTGGATTCTAATAAACTGAAAGGATTCTTGAACTACTTAGAGTATGATATGTATATCCGCCTTAACTTGGAGTCAGAACGATTGAGGTATGTTATGCTAAATCCAATGTTTGTCAAATTTGTTTCTAATTTGCTTAGACAGTACATAAATGTATCAAATGCTTGGAGCATTATGAGAGCACTCAAGGAGTTTTTCGAAGCAAATCAATAAATTGAGATATGTCGGAGGTCTAAGGAATTATTTCATGCTATGCTCAAGGCTAAATGAGTGGTTAGCATTCATGTTTTGAACATGATTGACCAGATCCGATATATAGAACGACATGACATTATAATATATGAAAGGCTAGGCCAATATCCTCGAAACATATTCTGGCTTTGTGATGCATTCGATGCAAGCTATATATGAAGAGCTTCACAATATGTTACGCTCGGCAGAACATGATTTGAAGAAATGGCATCCCACTTTATACCTTCATGGTGGTGCAAGCTCTTCAAAGATTTATAGAAAGTCTAAGAAGATTACAATGTGATATTAGAAAAAAGATTCTAAGAAACAAACTACAAGAGCACATGTAGCTCGTGATGCATGTCTATATTTTAAGAAGTCTGGATACTGGAAGAAAGATTGCTCAGAGTTGAAAGGAAAAGTAGGAACCTCAGGTACACCTTGTATTTTTCCTATTATTGACATCTCATTAGCTTTAGATGCAAATAATGATTGGGTGTTAGACACCGGTAGTCATACTCATATCTCAACTCCATAAGAGTTAAAAAAAAGGCTAAACAAATAAGAGATCTAGCTTAGAGTTGGCAATGACGAGACATTGGATGTCAAAGTCATAGGAACAATTATTCTAGATCTCCATAATAAATGTAAATTAGATTTACATGACTGTTATTATATACCCTTTCTTATGAGATAAATAATATCTTTACTGATATTGGATAGTGAGGAATATAAAATAAACATTAAAGATAATGCTTTATATTTATATGATAAAGAAAATTTGATATTTGAATGTTCTTTATCTAACAGTCACTATGTTTTGGAAACATATAGAGATGCCTTTAATGTAGAGGAAAATACAAGTAATAGATCTGAATTAAATAATAATACTGAATCACAGAATATGAGATTGGGCCACATAGGTGTTAGACGTCTACGGAAAATTGGTTAATGATGGTTTGATTGAAGATCTTACATTTGATCCTTATCCGATTTGTGAGTCATGTTTCCTAGAAAAAATGACAAAGGTCATATTTCTTGGTGTTGGACACCATGTTGAAAATTTATTGGAGCTTATACAGAGTGATGTGTGTGGTCTATTAAATAATACCACTCATGATGGTCATATATATTTCATGACTTTCACGGATGATAAGTCAATATATGAATATGTCTATAAATCGGAAACATTTGACAAGTTCAAAATATACTGAAACAAAACAGAAAAAAAAGTAAATTCATAAAGTGCCTTTGATTAGATCGAGGTTGAATTTATGAGCAACGAATTCAAAATTTATTTAAGGGAGAATTGAATTCTCGCCCAATATAGCCCATCAGGAACTCCTCAACACAATGGTGTGTCTAAGTAGAGAAATCATATTTTAATGGATATGGTGTGATCTATATGAGCTATACAGATCTTTCATATTACCTTTAGGGTCATGCTTTACTTACTGCTGCCCACATACTTAATAGAGTTCCATCGAATGCTGTTTCTAAAACCTTATATTAAATATGATTTGGTAGAAATCCAAGTCTTAGATAATTAAAGATTTTGGGTTGTCATGCATACGTTAGAGTTATGTAGCGAGATAAACTAGCACCAAGGGGATATAAATATAGGTTCGTTGGATATCCTGAAAGTTCTTTGAGATATCAATTCTATGATTCTGAGCAACGAAATGTATTTTCTGTTCTTTTTGTCACTTTTCTTGAAAAGGAATTTTTGAGAGAAAGTGAGAATTATGGAAAGATTGAACTCGATGAGTTTGATCCCAACAATAAGGAACTTGAGATGGAACCACCGATCCAACTAATTGAATGATATATAACTCAGGTTCTACGTAAGT
>SKCR01004688.1:0-26236 GCA_019454045.1 Zanthoxylum bungeanum | reverse complement strand
AAAAAGTATCGATCCCACGAGGACTTAATATCTATTCTATTAATTTTATGAGTCAAGTCAAGTGATTACTAATATCTAACAAGTTGTTTGAAAAGATAATGATGATTCTAAATTTAAAACAAGTAAAAGAAATATGAGAGTAGATTAATGAGAATTAAGACTATCTAGGGTTGTGAATTCTTCCAATATTAATTAAAAGATGAAGTAGTTAAATTATAGTTGGGTAAAATATTGAATAATTAATCTGGAACACTAAATTATGTAAAAGTCTATTCCGATGGTCATTTACAAATACCTACAATAATCAAATTGAACCATATGTCTATGTCAATTAAATTACCTAGATTCATTAAGATTGAATTCCAATTATTGATTACCCCCGCCCAACAGGTATATTCCTATCCTGTAAGGAAATCTATTAAAGGTTTATCTATCCTTAAAGAAGATCGTGGGTTGTTGAGTATAAGGTCTTTAAACTTAAAGTCTCTATGTCTAGTTCATTTTAAGTTTAAGTAATCAATTTTATTAATGGCCAGTTAATAAAAAGGCATTAAGATTATGACTCAACAAATAACTCTTTAAATTACCCAAACTATAATCTAACCCTTTTAAAAACAGTGATATTAGATTTTATTCACAACCCTAGATATTTAACTTAGTTGCAACACAAAACTGATAAAAAACTGATAAAAACTAAAAGACATAAAGTGAAATTGTGAAATTGCTGAAAAGTAATTGTAGAAAATAATTTGCAAAGAAATGAAAAAGAAATGCTAAGGTAAGGAATTAACTTATACTATTTACTATTTAGATATCTCCCAATAAAATATTATATAATCTTGTGATATTTTAAACCAACCGTCCAGAATGGCGGTATCCTGATTAAGTCAAATTCAAATATACCAGCCATAAGGCGGAACAAAAATATAAACTTAAACCAATCGTCCAATATGGTGGTATCCTCATTAAGTCAAGATTAGCCAATTTAAATTGAATAAACAACCGTCCAGAATGAGTATCTTTATTAATTCAGATTTTAAGTAGTTTTTATATAGTTTAAAGGGAGATTAATCTAAATAGCAAAAGTAAAAGTATTACCTCATTACCTCAGCATAGAGAAGTTACCCCTCATTGATGGATAGAATTACTACTACAAAGCGTAAATAAAACTGAATAAAAGAAGCAAATAAGAAGACTCTCTTTTATTTATAAGGATTTCAGAGGAAGAGGTACATTTGAAACTTAAAAATTCGAAATCTATTTATAGGCAAAAAAATCTAATTTTTAATTATTATTTTTCTGATTTTTATTTTTTTATTTTTTTATTATTATTTTTTTGAGATCGCTGAAATTTCGACACGTGGCATGGTGTGCTAAAAAAAGACGGCTCGTTGATTTTTGACATGTGGCATGGTGGTGCAATTACCAAAATACCTCGGTGTCGGGACGCCCAAAATTACCAAAATACCATTTTCGCCAAATTTCACAGTTTTGCTCCAAATCACCTCCAGAATGTCCTGAAACTTTATTTTGGTGTCGGGATGCCCAAAATTACCAAAATTTGTGTCGGGACGTCCAAAATTACCAAAATACCCCTTTTGCCAAATTTCACCAAATTTCACAGTTTTGCTCCAAATCACCTCCAGAATATCCTGAAACTTTATTTATCTACAAAATAACACAAAACACATCAAAATATTCACAAAACTCAAGAAACTATACAAAATATTAAGTTTTATGAGTGGGAAATAGCGATAGTTTTATCACTCATCACACCCCCAACCCTAACATTTTGCTAGTCCCGAGCAAAATAAAATAACATAATAAAATTTTAACTAAGCCACTTTTGTAGGGATCACGATTGCATTTAGCATATGCAACAAGCCTTTAAACCCCTAGGTGTCCCTAGTGGACGAGTTGTAGTCTCGTGAGGGTTTACAGCAATGATACCCACAAACATTTTATAAAAGTTAAAAAGATAGTGAAACTAATGCACACAAAAGCAAAAAGACAAGAGAAATAAAGAAGTTAGTGGACTAATCATGTGAAACTTCTACTCCAAGTTATTAGTTGTTTTGTTTCATTCTAAATTACTAAATAAGTAAATTCTCCGATTATTTTTACCATTCTTCATATACACAGCCAACAAAATATTAAACAACTCATTTTGCCCACAACGGTCATAAGTGCAGTTGATAAGAGAGTATATTTTTGTCCTAAAGTTTTATCAGATTTCACACCTTTTGTAGTAATGGAATAAATTTTCTGATTTTTCTGATTTTTTCTTTGATTTTTTCTTTTCTCTATTTTTTATTTATATACAATATCTTCCATCTATGTAGCGAGCTTTAGGTCGGTGACTCCCAAACCAGTTGGCTTTAGGGCATCATGTGTTAAGACACCCCTAAGGACTTAATTACTCAGACTTCAGATATATATATATATATTATATTTATTTTCTATCATCTTTTTGATCCATGTAGCGAGTGTTGGGCCAGTGACTCCCAAACCAGTTGGTTTTAGGGCACTAGGTATTAAAATACCCTTACAGACTAATAACTCGGATCTCAGACATTTTTTTTTATTATTCCATTACTTTTTTGAGATGCTCTCTCCAATTAAACTATAGCACTGAATATTACAATCTTTTCAATTATCCTATGTCCGTTTATGTTACCATGTATGTGATAATATCTGCTAACTAAGTATATGAAGATCCATTTTAGTCAGTTTAATGGAGAATTTACAAAATAAATAATTCAAAAGTGAATAAACAAAAATTAACTTGTTTTGAATTAGGTTGGAAATACGTCTCAGGAGTGGAAATTCCTTACACAGCTATTTCTTACCAATTTCATCTTTTTAGTCAACATAACAACCACATATTTCTACTAGTCATAAAACTATAATTTACATGTGTTTTATTTTTTTCAAAGGCTCTCGCTGACGAATGATTGTTCACAACTAGGACTCCCCACTCAAGGGTTCAAGCGACCAAATGAACGCACCTTTTTTATACCTTATGGTACGTGCCAACGAATTTATGGTGTGTGACTAAATGTCGAATGGACTTCCCATTGTAGATTCCCCAGAGGGAAGTGGAGCGAGGCTCACTTAAATACCCAAGCCCCTTAGGCTCTTATCGCTTGTTGTCAGGAATAAACAACGAGTCCTCCAAACTAGTCTGTCACAACACGCTACAAGTGAATGATTATCTAGGTGCCTCCACACGCTTTTCCTTATAAAAAGGTAGTGAGTGAAGGAAGACACCAAACCATCACCTAGCTTTAAATATGCCCTTTGTTTTTATTAATTTTTTAATTTTTTGTATTTTTCAGTGTCTTAAATAGTAAAAGAAGAGTTTAGAAGATAGTACATGGTTAGCTGAAATCTACAGGAAAATTAAAGGTTAAGATCTATGTCCAATTTGCGCTTCTTACCACGATCGATGTTTGACCAGTTCAACTTGGAAAGAATGGGGTCGATTTTTGGTTCAAAGGCAATGATTAGATCAAGTAATTCTCGGCTTTGGTTGCAGTCAGGAAAATATCTTGTACTGATTTTGTGACGAACTCATGTCTCTTGGCTTCCGCAGAAATACAAACAGAAAATCAAAGAACTGCTCAATGTTAAGTAATCCAATGGGCTTCTGATGAATATTAAAGTGTGCCCATGATACCACTGTGAATATCTCTTCGAATGTTCCGAGCCCACCTGGTAAAGCAATAAACGCATCAGCAGTATTGACCATTTCAAGGAGATGCTCAGACATACTTGATACAATGCGCTCATCTCCATTTGTTTGTCCGATTAAGTGTTCGTCCGCCAAAGTTTTTGGAATGATTCCCAAAACATGACCGCCACCATCCTGAACGGCTTTTGATATGGCTCCCATCAATCCAAGATTGCCTCCACCATATACTAAATGCATATTTCTCTCTGCTATAACTCGTCCCAATTCCTTTGCAGCTTCAATGAATTCTGGTTTATTACCAGAATTAGATCCACATAAAACACAAATTCGCTTGATTTTCTGTTGTGATGTTGCTTCCATTTTTTCTCTTATTTGGATGTAGATATGGTTTTGTTGAAGAGAGAAATGTAGAGCTGAATTTATAGAACCTGAAAAGGGTGAGTAATATAATAGCACTAGTACCTTCCAGATGACAATTATTAGATGAATGGTAAAATAAATCATGATAGTCAAAAAGGTCTAGATCTTGTCGAGAAAATAAAAGAAAACAACAAAACAAATCACAATTATTAGGAAAAAGACAAAGAGATATAATATGTACAAGAAAAGTAACGGCTTGATTGACATCTATGTGTCAGGAACAAGTTTCCCATCCAATTTTTTATAAATTGGCAAACATGGTTTTTTAGTCAGATTCCCAAGACTTAACTGTTGTCTTTCTTTTTGGAATTGTGTGTGTAATTTGTGAATGGCTATATGAACATATCCACTGGGATGCGTCTCAAGACTTGAGATATATCATCTACAGACTCCTTACTCAAGCCATCCCTAATGAATTTAATTTTATCTTCACGATTATCAGACAACATTCCTAAAGAACGACAACAAGTATTGCAATTCCAACGTGCACATTTGTAACAAACACCCATTTGCTTAGCTCTACGTTTCTTTGCATAGGTGCTTCTTCCAAAACCAGGTAAATAAGAACTACAAGTCTCAGAAAACTCACCTGCTAGACGGATACGTGTTTCGATTACCCAACAAATATCAGTAGGAATACCTTTGATCATCAGTAGTCTCATTCGTTCCAAGCGAGCTTTGTAAACTTCATCAGAGATTTTTGAGGGAGAGAAGGAAATTGCTTGTGAAGACTTGCGAGAGAGCTTCTTCCATCTTGAAATGTCTTAATCTGTAAAAACTAAACACACAAAATTAAATCATACCAAATCATAATTTATACACAAATTGCATGGGTTGCCTCCCTGCGAGCGCTAAGTTTTAAGTCATCAGCTAGACGTGACTGCCTGAACTTTATGCCAGATCTGAAAGTGTGACACTTTCTTTTTGTCGCTCCAACGGTTCTCCCCAGTAGTGCTTGACACGCCTGTTTTTTAACCTTGAAAGTTTTGTTGGAGTCATGATTATGTATCTCAACGGCTCTATCTGGTAAAACTTTGGTGATCACAAATGGACCTGACCACCGTGATTTTGGCTTCCAAGGGAAGAATTTCCCCCTTGATTTGTTTAACAGTACCTTTTTCCATGGTTCTAGTTGTATGCGCACTAATTTCTCATAATGTCTTTTCTTTGCCTTTTCTTTGTATAATTCGGCATCCTCAAAAGGCTGTTTGTGAAATTCCTCCAATTCGTTGAGCTGGTGGATCTTTTTCTATTCTGTTGCTTGTAGTGCATGAATTGGCTCTTTTAGTACAAAAGAAGCTTTATCTTCAGGCTCCACAGGCAATTGACATGTTTTAAGTTTGTCAGTAGAACTTTACATTGCTTTGGAGTTCTGAATGGTACTGTGTATCACATCAAATCTGAAACATTCCTCCCTCTTTTCATCATCTGGGAAATTCATGGCCTTGAAAACATTGAATGTTACTTCTTCTTGTCATGTACCCTCATGTTAATTCTCCTCTTTTTGTACATCAATAATGGTTCGACCTGTAGCCAAGAATGGTCTTCCAAGGATGATTGGCACGTCTGCGTCTTCCTCCATATCAAGGACAATAAAATCTGCTGGGAAAATGAATTTGTCAACTTTAACTAACACATTCTCAACAATCCTCTTGGAAATGCGAGCGTTCGATCAGCAAGTTGTAGTGAACTGAAGTAGGCATTGCTTCTCCAATCTGTAGTTTCCTGAAAATAGAAAAGGCATTAAGTTAACACTTGCACCTTAAATCACATAAAGCCTTACCAAAATTATGTTCTCCTATGATGCAAGGATGGTGAAACTTCCAGGATCCTTCAACTTTGAGGGAAGTTTTCTCTGAATGATGGCGCTGCATTCTTCTGATAATGCTACTGTCTCATAATCTCCCAATCTCCGTTTTCGTGAAAGAATGTCTTTCATGAATTTAGTATAACTGGGCATTTGTTCCAAAGCTTCTGCAAATGGGATGTTGATGTGCAGCTTTTTGAAAACCTCCAAGAATCGAGCGAAATGCTTGTCCAGTTTGCTTTTCTGAAGACGCTGAGGAAAAGGTAGAGGTGGAGTGATCTGTTCTTTTTCCTTTGCTTCTTTTCCTCCATCTGTTTCTCTGCTTCTTTTGGAACTTCCTCAGTTGTTGTTTTGGCTCCAACATCTTTGTTGATTTCAGTACCACTTTTTAACATGATGGCATTACATTGCTCTCCTTTCCCATGTTCCTTGGATTTGGTTCTGTGTTGCTGGGAAGGGGTCCTACCTGGCGGTCTGTAACTCTGAGCATTGGCCAGTTGTCCAATTTGATTTTCCAGTGCTTTGATGGAAGCAGATTGGCTTTGAAACATAACATCATATGCTGCTTGTTGCTTTTTGAACATCTCTGCAATCCAATCTTTCATTTCTGGGTCTTTTTCAACTTCCTGGCTTTGCTGTTGATATCCTGGTGGTGGATAGTTCTTTTGCCCTGAATTGTTGCTCCATGAGAAATTGGGATGATTCCTCCACCACTGGATTGTAGGTATTGGAATATGGATTGTTCCCCTGTCTGTTGAAATTGTTGACATAATTCACTGTTTCTTCATGTTGATTTTTTTCTTTTGCTTCTCCATATGGTGAATTTGTGGTTCCAATGTTACTTTGCTTGCCTAGAGTCTCCATGATTTGCATATCTGATCCAGTTTGGTACTGACTGCTGAATTGGCTCAAACCTCATAAATTCCAGCAATTCGTTGAATCATGCTCCTTTCTGTTAGCCAATGAATTGTTGTTGGCCATTTCTTCAATTAGGTCCCAAGCTTGTTCTTCTCCTTTTGCCATCAATGCTCCTCCAGCAGCAGCATCAATTGTGGTTCTCATTATTCCAGAAAGTCCATTATAGAATGTTTGAACTTGAAGCCATTTTGGAATCTCATGGTGAGGACATTTCCTGAGCAAATCTTTGTACCTTTCCCAAGCTTCGTAGAGAGTTTCTGATTCTTGTTGTACAAAGGATGTGATGTCATTCCTCAACTTTCCAGTTCTGGCTGGTGGAAAGTACTTTGCAAGAATTTGGTGGCTAAAGCGTTCCAAGTGGTGATGGAACCAGCTGGAAGTGAATGTAGCCAAGCTTTAGCTCTGTCCTTCAAGGAGTATGGAAAAACACGCAGTCGCATTGCTTCTTCAGCTTCTCGGTTGTAATTGAAAGTATCGCAAACTTCCAGGAAGTTGCTGATGTGGGCATTAGGATCTTCAGTTGCATTCCCCCAAACTGTACTGATTGTTGAATCATCTGAATGCAAGTTTTGATGTCACCTGCATTTGCTGGTAAGGGAGGAAGTACAATACATGAAATGAGTCTGTCAACCACCGGAATGGTTCTGTCTCGAATGGGAATTGGTGGTGCAACCTTCAAAGGTTCAGGTTCCATGTTAACAATTGCTTCTTGGTCTTGTCGCATTTCCCTTCTCAACTGTCTGATGGTTCTTTCAATTTCTGGGTCAAACGGTTGTAGTTCAAAGCTTCTGGTTCGTCTCATTAAGATTATGATAACCAAACACCACATAAAACGAAAACAATAAGTAAAAAGAAAATTAGATACAAGTAACGTATCTAACCCCTAAACTAATAGTAAAAGATAAAGAAGTCCCCGGCAACGGCGCCAAAAACTTGACCGGCGTAAACACACAAGTATAACGCAAGCGCACGTATCGTTCAAGTAGTAGAAAAAGTATCGATCCCACGAGGACTTAATATCTATTCTATTAATTTTATGAGGTCAAGTGATTACTAATATCTAACAAGTTGTTTGAAAAGATAATGATGATTCTAAATTTAAAACAAGTAAAAGAAATATGAGAGTAGATTAATGAGAATTAAGACTATCTAGGGTTGTGAATTCTTCCAATATTAATTAAAAGATGAAGTAGTTAAATTATAGTTGGGTAAAATATTGAATTATTAATCTGGAACACTAATTATGTAAAAGCCTCTTCCGATGGTCATTTACAAATACCTAGAATAATCAAATTGAACCATATGTCTATGTCAATTAAATTACCTAGATTCATTAAGATTGAATTCCAATTATTGATTACTCCCGCCCAACAGGTATATTCCTATCCTGTAAGGAAATCTATTAAAGGTTTATCTATCCTTAAAGAAGATCGTGGGTTGTTGAGTATAAGGTCTTTAAACTTAAAGTCTATATGTCTAGTTCATTTTAAGTTTAACTAATCAATTTTATTATGGCCAGTTAATAAAAAGGCATTAAGATTATGACTCAACAAATAACTCTTTAAATTACCCAAACTATAATCTAACCCTTTTTAAAAACAATGATATTAGATTTTATTCACAACCCTAGATATTTAACTTAGTTGCAACACATAACTAAAACTGATAAAAACTAAAAGACATAAAGTGAAATTGCTGAAAAGTAATTGTAGAAAAATAATTTGCAAAGAAATGAAAAGAAATGCTAAGGTAAAAGGAATTAACTTATACTATTTACTATTTAGATATCTCCCAATAAAATTATATAATCTTGTGATATTTTAAACCAACCGTCCAGAATGGCGGTATCCTGATTAAGTCAAATTCAAATATACCAGCCATAAGGCGGAACAAAAATATAAACTTAAACCAACCGTCCAATATGGTGGTATCCTCATTAAGTCAAGATTAGCCAATTTAAATTGAATAACCAACCGTCCAGAATGGCGGTATCCTTCATTAATTCAGATTTTAAGTAGTTTTTATAATTTTAAAGGGAGATTAATCTAAATAGCAAAAGTAAAAGTATTACCTCATTACCTCAGCATAGAGAAGTTACCCCCTCATAGATGGATAGAATTACTACTACAAAGCGTAAATAAAACTGAATAAAAGAAGCAAATAAGAAGAACTCTATTTTATTTATAAGGATTTCAGAGGAAGAGGTACATTTGAAACTAAAAATTCGAAATCTATTTATAGGCAAAAAAAATCTAATTTTTAATTATTATTTTTCTGATTTTTATTTTATTTTATTATTTTTTTTTTTTTTAGATCGCTGAATTTTCGACACGTGGCATGGTGTGCTAAAAAAAGACGGCTCGTTGAATTTTGACATGTGGCATGGTGGTGCAATTACCAAAATACCCTCGGTGTCGGGACGCCCAAAATTACCAAAATACCATTTTCGCCAAATTTCACAATTTTGCTCCAAATCACCTCCAGAATGTCCTGAAACTTTATTTTGGTGTCGGGATGCCCAAAATTACCAAAATTTGTGTCGGGATGTCCAAAATTACCAAAATACCCTTTTTGCCAAATTTCACCAAATTTCACAGTTTTGCTCCAATTCACCTCCAGAATATCCTGAAACTTTATTTATCTACAAAATAACACAAAACACATCAAAATATTCACAAAACTCAAGAAACTATACAAAATATTAAGTTTTATGAGTGGGAAATAGTGATAGTTTTATCACTCATCAACAACCTAAGTGAGTGGACAACTAAAATAAAATAAGAACTCAAGTACTTTTGAAAGATCCATGGTTTAAAAATCAATTTTGTCTCTAAACATTTCTTTTGAAATCTCTTTCCTTATTTGAAAAAACTTTCTTTCTGGAAATCATTTCGGAAAACTATTTCTGGTTTGAAATTTCTGAAACTCTTATAAAACATTTCTTATGAAAAGATTTTATTGAAATCATCTTTTCTGTAAGGCTGTATATGAAAATCCTGTTTTTGAAAATTCTTTATCTAAAAGTCTGCTGAAAACCTGACGCATTAGTGTGTTACGTATCGTCGTACCCCCGTGCCCTAACTAGAGCCAGAAGTGCTAATCCATATCATTGGGGAGTTACGTATCGCCGTCCCCCAAAGAATGCCACTACATATCCCTGAAACTAGGGTCTAGGGGCATTACCTATCGTCGTCCCCCTAGCCCTGAAATTTGGTGGTCTTGAGGCGTTACGTATCGTCGTCCCCCAAGCCATAATCTGGAGCCGGGTGCAGATCTATGCTACCTTCCAAACTCTTAATCTAGGATTTAGGGGCATCTGTCATCCCTAGTCTTGAACTGCATGTGCACACGATATCTGTATCCGTCAATTCCATAACTGAGTCAAGTTACATACTGAGGTGGGTTTTTCCCCCATGCTTCCAAAAATCATAAAAACTCATGCTTTTTATCTCAAACTTTTCAAAACCAACCCCAAGGGGTTGCCTAAGTGGTAAAGGCTTTGGGCTTGAGTGGTTTGCTCCCTCTCAGGTTCAAGGTTCGAATCCCACTAGATGCATTTCCTTGGGGCCATGCCCCCTAGTGTGAAAAGCCAACGACTTACCCAGATCTGTGTTGGGAAACTTTTGAGGGCACAGGTCTCGGGGATTAGTCGAGGTGCGCATAAGCTGGCCCCAACACCCCTATTATCCAAAAAAAAACTTTTCAAAACCTTTTTCATTTATGAAATAACTATAAATCATCTTGGCTAACACCCTAAAACACTTAAAAATATGTATCGCGTCAAAACAAATAAGTAAATAAAAACTTGAAAAGAAAAAGAGTACATTCATTGATTTGAAGTCCTGCTATCATTACTTTACTTCGTCGAAGGAGTTTGTGGTTCCTAATTAGAATACGAATCATGGAATACATTTCAAAACTATCGTTGCTATATGATATTTAAGGTTTGTGATATGATAAATTACGTGTATATGAGATGATGCGAAACCTTTCGGGTGGTCTCTAATATCCTGAGTTGAAACTAAATTGACTAAAGATTATTCCTAAAAAATAGTCACGAGTCACAACGGCAATCCTTACGCGTCGCGATGCTCACAATGGTAGGGTTGAGGAAGAAGGTTTTCCTGTATCACGTCGCGACGCCAAGCTTTGCGCATCGCGACGCTCACTCGAGTAGGCTGAGACAGAGAGCTTCCCCTATTTTACGTCGCGATGCGAGTCCTTGAGCGTCGCATGCTCACAATCCAGAACCGAGTCAGAGACAACTTCCTAGTACACGACGCTAGGCCAATTTCAGGGCCTAACAACAACTTTCCAAGGACATACTTAATAGTAACCCAACACCTCCACCTTTATACAAGTTAGTTCAATTATCCACACATCAAATTACCATATTTCCACCCTTCCATTATCATCACACCATCTAATTCCAAAAAAAAAAACCTAATTCAATTATCAGTTTCTTATCTTAGGGATTTCTCAAAATTCTTATTTTCTTAGCACTATAACCACATAAACATCAATAACCATAATTCAACAATATCCATTAACCAACAAATCATCAAAACATCAACATTTTAAATTTGGGTTATGCTTTTCTTACCTTGAATCGACTTATTTCTTCTCAATTAGAGCCTACAAGCTCATTTTTCTTCTTCTTCTTCATATGCTTGTGGTGGATTAGGTTGCCTTTTATTGTCTCTTGATTTTGGTGGAAAAATGACTTCCCATTCCTACTTTCCCTTCTTCCTTCTCCCTCTTCTCTTTCACGTGTCTTCTTATTTTCTTTACCTTTTCAAGGTGCAAGAATAATAGCCTTTATGTATTATGGGTTATTAACTCATTTTTCTCTTTTTGATTTGTTTAGCTCTTTCTAGAGAATTCTAGGGGATTTTAGGGATATTTAGGATTATTGGGCCATCATAAAAAAATTATTGGGCTTCGGTTTGAAGAGTAATCTCATTCTTTATGTCTTATTTTCACCACTTTGGAACGGGTCTGAGAAAATCACCAAATTTTGCCTAGTTCTTCTCAGAATTTGGAAAAATGGTCAACTTAGAAGTTGTAGATCTGGGTCTTAGCTTTCTAATGATATTAATTTCATAAAAATCGGAGTTTGTATGATAAATTGTTGGGTTCTCTAAGAACATGCCTAGGATCAATTAAGCATAAATAAATGTGAATAATCGAAGTAAGATAGCGGAAAATTACTTACAACGATCAGATAAGGGGATGTAGAGAATAACAAAATTTTCCTCCTTTGAGAAGTGCTCCAAGATCTCCTTTGATTGTATGTTTGATTTAGCTCCAAGCTTGATCTTTGAATTCCAAACTCAATGGGAAAGTTTCCCTAACACCTTTGAATGACTCCTTGGAAGTGCTAGCTTGAAGAAAAAATTGCAACAAAAATTTCTTCTAAGATAAGAGAAGCAACTCACAGTTTTTGGCCTTGGAAGAGAAAGAGAGTTTATCAAATTGTGTTGTGTAATTGTAAAATGATTTTCCAAAAGTCAATAACCTTTTACCAAAATCAACTTTGGTAAATGTCATTCCAAATGACAAAAGGTGTCTTACAAGTTACTAAAAATCTCACTAACTTCCATCACCAAAAAGTAAGTGAGGTTGACTAGTGATGTGACTTGATGTGGGCCCCACCTTAATTCAAAATCTGAGTGGGCCCGCAAACACATATCGAGCTCGGGTTCGTTAATTCCGAATTAATGAATTTTCCGTTGCGACTTAATTAAATCATATTTAGTTAAATAATTATGTCTAGCAAAATTACTATTAAAGTCACTTACGAATTAATTTTAAATTAATTTGTTGCCCGAATAAAATCCAATTTTAATTCCGCTTTGAAATCTAATTTCATTTAATATATCGAATATATTATTTTAATCGATTAATTCCAAATTAATCGTTCTCTCTCTTCTTATCGAATTTTATACCAAATAAATTCTTTCCGCAATTAATCCTAGATAATATTTCTCTCTCTTATAATTAATCTCAGATTAATTTTGTTCGAGTCAAACGTCATTGGTGCATCTTCGGGATGCGACCCATGAGATCCATGGATATGTTGGCAGTAAATCCGGTCATCGGACTATCCGAATTCGTGCATACCCCGTACCATGTTCTTATCGATTTACAAGACATGGTTGGCTTCTAGCAAAGCACCGTGCCTACCCAATTCTCCATAAATATTCTTTTAAGGAATATATAATCTTTGTCAGGCGTAGTATACGTAGTATTGCGTATTTCGATCCAGTATCGGATGTCACATGCAAGGCCTAGGGCTGGAATAGTGTATGCCCCGTACGAAACATATATTGGATCACAAACAACTAGTCTCTTTAATCAGATAATCATGACCTTGTCATATTATCCCGATAGTTGCAACATAATAGAGTACTAGTTTTGTATCCTTGCGTGATCATCATCTCCATATGACTGAAGTGATACTTCCATCTTGACATCACACCCAATACACTACGATTCTGAATAAACCCAGAAGAGGCGTACACAGAATCTGTTAAAGCTCTGGACGACCAAAACCAAAGCGTATTGATTGTCACAAGTATTAGCGATGCAAGTCTCAGGTTAATACCAAATACACCTACCCTGATTCGGATTCCCATAGACACATAGTCATACTACCAATGGGATTCCGAGGGGTCTATCCTGAGCGAAGCTGTTTCTGTACCATCGGCAAACACAATCTCCTATCACACTTGCATAAGTATCCAATACTTAAATATATGAGAACTATGATGTTACGCTTTCATAACACGCACAAGTGCAATACTAGTCTATTCCGCATTATCGATGTCCAGTCTCGATAATACTACGACTATGGATATTTAATGATTAAACCTTCGTGGATTGATATTGTCTCATATCTTATAATCCGGAACTAATCATAAGGACTTTTATCATTTATATATTCAAGTAATCTAATTACAAAATGATAAAATACCAATTTCCATTGTCACATAGTTAATTTGTACAAAAACCACAATGTCTTTTACAAATAGTGACGCTATGGGTCATAATTGTCCAACAATCTCCCACTTGGCCTATAGCCAGTCACTCAAGTATCTAACACCTGAACTATCTATATGTCGCTCAAACTTTTACTGAGGAATAGCTTTCGTCAGCGGATCTACAATGTTGTCATGATTCAACCTTCTCGATGTTCACATCGCCACGATGTATGATCTCATGAATCAGATGGAAATGTCGAAGAACATACTTGGATCGTTGATGAAACTGCGGTTCCTTAGCCTGCGCTATAGCCCCGTTATTGTCACAATACAATGGAACGGGCTCAGCTGCTAACGGAAAAACTCCTAATCCAATTAGGAATTTACGGATCCAAACTGCCTCTTTTGCTACTTCAGCTGCAGCAATATATTTCACTTCTGTTGTTGAATCGACAACAGTCTCTTGCTTGGAAGATTTCCAGCTTACTGCTCCGTTGTTTAAACAAAATATTGTTGGTCTCTAAGACAATCCCAAGATCATTTAAGCAATGAAATAAAGTGAATACATAAAGAAGTAAGGCAGAATCATACTTACAAAGAGCGGATGTTGGATGCGTTGAACACACAAAAAATTGCCTTTGGGAAGTTCTCCAAGATTCGGCCAAGGTCCTCTTTGAATGTTGAATCCAAGCTCCAAGCTTTGATCTTTGATTCCAAGCTCAAGGGATGAGTTTCCCTAACACATTGATATGACTCCTTTGGTGTGCTAGCACTTAAGAAAAATTGCAACAACTTTTCTTGTTCTTGTTGGAGCTCACAGTAATGAGCAAAGATGGGAGAGAGAGAGAGTTTTGTATTTGTTTGATTTTGTTTTCTAAAAACATTAACCAAAACTCTCAACAATTTTGGTATATGCTTTTCCAAAAAGCATAAAGCAAAATTGGAGGGAAAATGGCATTCAATGCCTCCATCTACCACCATCATGAATAATGACTGGTTGTCAATCACAAAAAGGTGACATGACTTCCATCACTAAAGTGACAAGTGATGTGACGTGCGATGTGACTTGTGGGCCCCACTTTAATTCAAAATACGAGCGGGGGCCGCAAACACATTCCGGGCTCAGGTTCGTTAATTCCAATTAACGAACATTCTGTTGCGACGTAATTAAATCAAATTTAATTAAATAATTATGCCAAGTAAAATTACTATTCACGTCACTCGCGAATTAATTCTAAATTAATTCGTTTGCCCAAATTAAAATCCAATTTTAATTCCGCGTCGAAATCTAATTTCGTTTAATATATCGAATATATTATTTTATCGATTAATTCCAAATTAATCGTTCTCTCTCTTCAATTTGTATTTTATCCTAGATAAAATCTCTCCGTAATTAATCCAGATTAATAATGTTCGAATCATACGTCATCGGTGAATCTTCGGGAAGCGACCCATGAGATCCCTGGATATGTTGGCAGTAAATCCGGTCGTCGGACTATCCGAACACGTACGTACCTCGTACTATATTTTTACCGATTTACGAGACATAGTTGGCTTCTAGCAAAGCACCGTGCCTACCCAATTCTCCAGAAATATTCTTAATGGAATATATAATCTTTGTCAGATGTAGTATACGTAGTATTGCGTATTGCGATCCAGTATCGGATGTCACATGCAAGGCCTGGGGCTGGAATAGTGTCTGCCCCGTACGAATCATATATCGGATTACAAGCAACTAGTCTCTTTAATCGGATAATCATGACCATGTCATATTATCCCAATGGTTGCAACAATTTAGAGTACCAGTTCTGTATCCTTGTGTGATCATCATCTCCATATGACTGAATTGATACTTCCATCTTGACATCACACCCAATACACTACGATTCTCAATAAACCCAGAAGAGGCATACACAGAACCTGTTAAACTCCTGGACGACCAAAACCAAAGCGTATTGATTGTCGCAAGTACTAGAGATGCAAATCTCAGGTTAAGACCAAATACACCTACCTTGATGCGGATTCCCATAGACACATAGTCATACTACTAATGAGACTCCGCGGGGTCTATCCAGAGCGAAGCTGTTTCCGTACCATCGGTAAACACAACCTCATATCACACTTACATAAGTATCCAATACTTAAATATATGAGAATATGATGTTACGCTTCCATAACACGCACAAGTGCAATACTAGTCTATTCCGCATATCGATGTCCAGTCTCGATAATACTACGACTATGGATATTTAATGATTAAACCTTTATGGATTGATATTGTCTCATATCTTATAATCTGGAACTAATCATAGGGACTTTTATCATTTATATATTTAAGTAATCAAATTACAAAATGATAAAATGCAATTTACATTGCTACATAAATAATTTATACAAAAACCACAATGTCTTTTACAAATAGTGACGATATGGGTCATAATTGTCTAACAATCTCCCACTTGGCCTATAGCCAGTCACTCAAGTATCTGACACTTGAACTATCTATATGTCGCTCAAACTTTTACTGAGGAATAGCTTTCGTCAGCGGATCTGCAATGTTGTCCTCTGATGCGACCTTCTCGATCTTCACATTGCCACGATGTATGATCTCACGAATCAGATGGAAATGTCGAAGAACATGCTTGGATCGTTGATGAGATTGCGGTTCCTTAGCCTGCGCTATAGCCCCGTTATTGTCACAATACAATGGAACGGGCTCAGCTGCTAACGGAACTACTCCTAATACAATTAGGAATTTACGGATCCAAACTGCCTCTTTTGCTGCTTCAACTGCAGCAATATACTCTGCTTCTGTTGTTGAATCGGCAACCAGTCTCTTGCTTTTAAGATTTCCAGCTTACTGCTCCGTTATTCAAACAAAATATGTACTCGGATTGCGACTTGCAGTTGTCTTTATCGGTTTGGAAACTTGCATCGGTATACCTAGTTACCTCAAGTTCTCCATCTTCATAGATTAAGAAAGCATCTTTAGTTCTTCTAAGATACTTAAGGATATTCTTAACCGTCATCCAGTGACCATCACCTGGATCGGCCTGATAGCGACTACACATGCTCAAAGCATACGAGACATCAGGTCGCGTACATATCATGGCATACATGATCGATCCGACTGCCGAGGCGAACGGTATCTGACTCATGTTGTCTCTCTCATCTTGAGTTTTAGGACACATGTCCTTAGATAGAGTGACGCCATGTGACACTGGTAACAGTCCCCTCTTGGACTGGTTCATGTTGAATCTGTTCAACACTTTGTCAATGTACATGCTCTGGGAGAGTCCAAGCAGCTTTATAGATCTATCCAGGTAGATCTTTATTCCTAGAATAGGCTTTACGCCTTCTGGTGCGTCAACCAGTGTCCAAACTTGGTTGGTGTACATGGAATCCATTTCAGAATTCATGGCATCTTGCCATAAACTAGAGTCGATACCTTGTATCACTTCCTCATACGTAGCCAACTTATCTTCCTCAATAAGATTAATATCCACATGAGGTGAGATCAGAAAGCCATACCTCTCAGGTTGTTTTCTGACTCTCTCCGACCTACGTGGTCCTTGTGTATTCGAAGATTGTGGTACAGTCTCATCCCTAATGGAATGTTCATGTTCCGTTAAGGATTCTATGCCAAGAACAGTATCACTCCAATTTTCATCGAGTTCTACTTTCCTCCCACTTATCACTACATTTTGGAATTCCTTCTCAAGGAAAACCACATGTAGAGCAACAAATACTTTGTTCTCTTGTGGGTGATAGAAGTAATATCCTTTGGTAGTTTGGTACCTTCCAAACGTTTGACGTATGCCCAGCAACCCCAAATCTTCAGGAATGAGAAACCCGGTTTCTTTCCTGTCCATATTTCATACGGAGTCTGTTGAACAGACTTTGACAGAACCTTATTCAAAATAAGTTTTGCACTGTTCAATGCATATCCCCAGAAGGAAATAGGTAGCTCTGTACGACTCATCATGACCTTACCATGTCTAACAAAGTTCGGTTTCTCCATTCGGACACACCGTTTAATTGCGGTGTTCCTAGAGGAGTCCACTGTGAAAGAATACCATATTCTTTCAAGTAATCAAGAAACTCATTGCTCAAGTATTCGCCACCACGGTCCGACCGTAATGTCTTAATACTTTTACCGGTCTGTTTTTATACTTCGTGTCGAAACTCTTTGAATTTCTCAAAGGTTTCCGACTTGTGTCTCATAAGATACACATAACCATAACGCGATGCATCATCCGTAAAGGTTACGAAGTATTCATATCCACCTATAGCCTGGCTAGACATGGGCGCACAAACATCACTATGAACAAGGGCTAACAGTTCGGTGGCACGTACACCTTTACCGCTAAAAGGTGATTTAGGCATCTTGCCTAATAAACAAGATTTACAGACGTCATATGAATTTGGATCAAATCCATCCAAGTACCCACTCTTCGAAAGTGTGGATATACGTGTCATATTTATGTGTCTCAGACGACAATGCCACATGTAAGTTTCATCTTTGTTACTTAATTTAAGCCTTTTATTTGTTACATTATATATTTGAGATTGATTTATATTCAAAATATAAAGACCATTATTCACATCAGCACTGCATATCTCAATATCATTTTTATACATAAAACACCCAGTGTTTCTAAATACAAAAGTATACCCACATTGGGCTAATAAAGATACATAAATAATATTCATAGTCAAACTAGGTACATAATAACAGTCTGATAGTTTAAGTACATGCCCCGATGGCAGTTCCAAAACAAAAGTGCCAACGGCCAAAACGGTGACTTGTGTCCCATTTCCAACGTAGAGGTCAATCTCTCCTGAGGCCAGTCTCCTGCTAATCTGCAGATCCTGCACATCAGTACATATATGAGTTCCACAACCAGAATCAAAAATCCATTTTTTAAAACTAATAGTAGACATGTTTATTTCTATAACAAACATACCTGAAGCCGGTGTCTTGCCCGCTTTGATTTCCTTCATGTGTGCCTTGTACTCGCGGCAGTCACGCTTCCAGTGACCTCGCTTGTCGCATTGCAGACAAACATCTTGGGATTTGTCCTTAGGTTTCCCATAACCCTTCGACGATTTGGCCGTGTTCTTCTTCTTATGCTTCTTCTTCTTGACACCTCCAGTCGCCTTGGGCCAAGCCCTCGGAGTCTGAGATGTTAAAGCATAGTGTGCCTCGCGCTTCTTGCTCTTTTGAAGCTCTTTTCTGCTTCACGCAGAGTGGACATCAACTCTCCAAGAGTTTGGTCTTGGTTCAACATATTGTAGTTCATGATGAACTCACTCCAAATGTCGGGGAGAGACTGTAGGATCAAATCTATTGAAGTCTCAGCCTCGAAGAAGATGCCCATCTGTCCGAGTTGCTCAATGTCAGCAATCATCTGTGACACATGGTACTCAACAGACGTACCCTCTGACATGCGTGCGCAGAAGAGCTTCTTCTGCAACTCATATCTTTACGATCTAAGGTTAGATCGGTGAAGATCATGCAACTTCGCCATCATCTCATAGGGATCCAATCCTTTGTTTTGACGATGGAATTGCGGAGTCATAGCAGCAAGCATTACCGATTGAGCAGTCGCGTTGTCATCGCTATGAGTCTTCCAAAGCTCTAGCTCAAGCAACTGATCAGGTCGGGGCTTAGGCCCAAGAGGTCGCTCTATAGTATAGAGTAACTTCTCGGATCCCAGAATAATTCTGAGATTCATATCCCAGTCTTGAAAGTTTGTGCCATTAAAGACATTGTCCCCCATGACAATATCCATAATGGTTAACTTTCCTGTCATCTTAACCGCAATAGTCCAACTATTCGATTAACGATATATGGGTACAGTCTAACTGTTACAAGAAAATTAATAATATATTAGTCCAACTAATAAAATAATTGACGAAATAATTTTGAAAGCGCGTAAAGCTAAGTATTTAAACAAAATTGCAAATTCAATACTAGCCTCCCACTATTTTTCGGCGAGCCTTTAACCCTCCGTTGAGTACTCGGGAAACCTAGTTTCCTAGTGGGCTAGGATCCCGTTAAATAACACACAACCTTGACTTTGGCCAACAAGCTGTATGATATTTAACTAGGTAGATCTCTAAGATCAATTGGATCTCATCCAATTCCTAGATCCGGTAGGTGGACCTCCAAGTCTGAAACATATATACAATATATATGCCAATATATCCAATATATTTTCCTAACCTTTTTCCTCTGAATCAACTAAGCTTTGGCTTTGGCACAACAAGCTTAATGATTCCAGTTAAGCGGAACCCATTGACTTTGGAAAGCTTCGTAATCGATGTCGATGGACAAGAAGTGATCTTGACTTTGGCCAACAAATCACAACTTGGACAAGACATACGATATGGAACAAAGCCTTCATGATTCAAACACATCCGCGATGGATAAAGGTCTTGACTTTGGCCAACAAACCAGTGCCAATCTTGGATCTTGAGTAAGAATCACTCAATGAAAGGAAAAACGCTTAATATTTGTTGAGGGTTTTTCGCGTAAATTAGCAATTAATTTATTATCTTTGTTAGGTCTCATCATACACCCTTAAGCATGCATTCTAAAAGTATAATAAGGCGCGAAAATAAATTAATAATGATATGCAGATGGATATCTCACAGATTTTTCCTAGAACAAATCACTCTATTTCCTCTCCCCGACTAGCACTATTCTTACTTCTACCCAATTACATAATACAATGAAAGAAACCTCATTAACATTTATGGGAATTAGGTGAGAATAGAATTACAAAGAATCAAGAGAGATAAGGCTGGACACGCATGTCCAATTTAATAAATTCTAAATTTACAATAATTTCCAAAATTGCCCTTTTCCCTTCTAATATCCATCTGATATACATTATTCATTCAACACATCCATGTATTCACACAAAGCATGTTATTCAATCAATCTAATCCAATTAATTAATCTTTGAATAAAGTGATCATCCAATGTTCAAACAACAATTTGATTTTGCGCGAGTCCAACTCGTTTAAGAATAAGTACTCAAAGTACGAATTCTTGAATTATATCGAACTATAATTTAAATCTAATTTAATTCGTATTCAATACTAATTCCATATTTAATTTTAAATTAAATAACTACACTTTTAAATGCGTCTTTAAGACTTAGATTCCAAATCTAATCTAAATGGGTCTCAAAGCCCAATTAACATCCAATGTCATTTAATTAAAGTCCAATGGGCTTTCAATTAATTTCTTAAGGCATGGACTTTGGTCAATATGGGTCAAACCCAAATACCAAAGCCCAATTAAGGAATCACCCGATTTGCCAAGAAACCAATTTAGGCTCATAAGGCCCAATTAAACATAAAAGACCCATTTGTTATATTTGGACTTAATGGAATGATTTAGGCCCAATTTGGATCCAATCCAATTGACCTAAACCAACTTGGCCCAACCAAGCCCATTAGGCCCAAATAACCCATTATAAGCCCAATTCTAAATTAAGCCCAATTAATCAAATTCTAAAAATTCCAAATTTCATAATTTAATTAATTAAAGTGTATTACATTAATTAATTATCTAAATTAACATTTCCAAAATATCAATTTAATCAATTAATCATGCTTTAATTTGTTCAACACATGTCCAACATTATTGAAACAAAAAATCATCTCATTTCATGCTTCTCAATGTCACAGCATTTTGGGGTTTTTTTGTCCGATTCCGATTTCAATCCGATTGAATCTTAAATCATTATTTCCCAAGTCTTTAAACACATCCAATGGTCTAACAAAAAAAACCATGACTTAGGGCAATAGTTACATTCGGCCAAGCCAAAAAATTGGGGAAAATTAATCCAATTCAATTTTCGTCAAATTGATCATATATAACTCCAAGTCATCCATATATAAGCATGCTCAAACAAACAATTTGGTTAAATCATGCTCAAATCAAATTTACCCAAATTTTAGTATATTAACCCTAATCATTTTCATGCTCAAATTAGGCTCCATGATACCATTGTTGGTCTCTAAGACAATCCCAAGATCATTCAAGCAATGAAATAAAGTGAAAAAATAAAGAAGTATGGCAGAATCATACTTACAAAGAGCGGATGTTGGATGCGTTGAACACAAAAAAAATTTGCCTTTGGGAAGTCCTACAAGATTCGGCCAAGGTCCTATTTGAATGTTGAATCCAAGCTCCAATCTTTGATCTTTGATTCCAAGCTCAAGGGATGAGTTTCCCTAACACCTTGATATGATTCCTTTGGTGTGCTAGCACTTAAGAAAAATGCAATAATTTTTCTTGTTCTTGTTAGAGCTCACGGGCAATGAGCAAAGATGGGAGAGAGAGAGAGAGTTTTGTATTTGTTTGATTTTGTTTTCTAAAAACATTAACCAAAACTATCACCAATTTTGGTATATGCTTTTCCAAAAAACATAAAGCAAAATTGGAGGGAAAATGACATTCAATGCCTCCATCTACCACCATCATGAATAGTGACTGGTTGCCAATCCCAAAAAGGTGACATGACTTCCATCACTAAAGTGACAAGCGATGTGACGTGAGATGTGACTTGTGGGCCCCACTTTAATTCAAAATGTGAGCGGGCCCGCAAACACATTTCGGGCTCGAGTTCGTTAATTCCGAATTAACGAACTTTCCGTTGCGAGGTAATTAAATCAAATTTAATTAAATAATCATGCCAAGCAAAATTACTATTCACGTTGCTCACGAATTAATTCTAAATTAATTCGTTTGCCCGAATTAAAATCCAATTTTAATTCCGGGTCGAAATCTAATTTCCTTTAATATATCGAATATATTATTTTATCGATTAATTCCAAATTAATCGTTCTCTTTCTTCAATTAGTATTTTATCCCAGATAAAATCTCTCTGTAATTAATCCCAGATTAATTATGTTCGAATCATACGTCATCGGTGAATCTTCGGGAAGCGACCCATGAGAGCCCTGGATATGTTGGCAGTAAATCCGGTCGTCAGACTATCCGAACACGTACGTACCTCGTACTACGTTTTTACCGATTTACGAGACATGGTTGGCTTCTAGCAAAGCACCGTGCCTACCCAATTCTCCAGAAATATTCTTAATGGAATATATAATCTTTGTCAGGCGTAGTATACGTAGTATTGCGTATTGTGATCCAGTATTGGATGTCACATGCAAGGCCTGGGGCTGGAATAGTGTCTGCCCCGTACGAAGCATATATCGGATTACAAGCAACTAGTCTTTTTAATCGGATAATCATGACCATGTCAGACTATCCGATGGTTGCAACCATTTAGAGTACCAGTTATGTATCCTTGCGTGATCATCATCTCCATATGACTGGAGTGATACTTCCATCTTGACATCACACCCAATACACTACGATTCTCAATAAACCCAGAAGAGCGTACACAGAAACTATTAAAGTCCTGAACGACCAAAACAAAAGCGTATTGATTGTCGCAAGTACTAGCGATGCAAGTCTCAGGTTAAGACTAAATACACCTTCCCTGATGCGGATTCCCATAGACACATAATCATACTACCAATGGGACTCCACATGGTCTATCCAGAGCGAAGCTGTTTCTGTACCATCGGTAAACACAATCTCCTATCACACTTGCATAAGTATCCAATACTTAAATATATTAGAACTATGATGTTACGCTTCCATAACACGCACAAGTGCAATACTAGTCTATTCCACATTATCGATGTCCAATCTCGATAATACTACGACTAGGGATATTTAATGATTTAACCTTTATGGATTGATATTGTCTCATATCTTATAATCTGGAACTAATCATAGGGACTTTTATCATTTATATATTTAAGTAATCAAATTACAAAATGATAAAATACAATTTCCATTGCTACATAATTAATTTGTACAAAAACCACAATGTCTTTTACAAATAGTGACGCTATGGGTCATAATTGTCTAACAAATATGTACCCGAATTGTGACTTGCAGTCGTCTTTATCGATTTGGAAACTTGCATCGGTATACCCAGTTACCTCAAGTTCTCTATCTCCATAGATTAAGAAAGCATCCTTAGTTCTTTTAAGATACTTAAGGATATTCTTAACCGCCATCCAGTGACCATCACCTGGATCGGCCTGATAGCGACTACACATGCTCAAAACATACTAGACATCAGGTTGCGTACATATCATGGCATACATGATCGATCTGACTGCCGAGGCGAACGGTATCCGACTCATATTGTCTCTCTCATATTGAGTTTTAGGACACATGTCCTTAGATAGAGTGACGCCATGTGACACTGGTAACAGTCCCCTCTTGGACTTATCCATGTTGAATCTTTTCAACACTTTGTCAATATACGTGCTCTGGGAGAGTCCAAGCAGCTTTCTAGATCTATCCCGGTAGATCTTTATTCCCAGAATAAAGGCTGCTTCTCCCAGATCTTTCAAGGAGAATTTTAATGAAAGCCAAGCTTTCACCGATTATAGCATGGGAATGTCATTTCCAATAAGCAATACATCATCAACGTAAATGACAATGAATTCCAGTGCCCTCCCACTAACCTTCTTATATACACAAGGATCATCCTTGTTTTGAATAAAATCATATTCTTTTATGATCTCATCAAAACGTTGGTTCCAAGAATGCGATGCTTGCTTCAATCCATAAATGGATCGATTTAACTTGCAAACCTTGTTTGCATGTTTTGGTACGACAAAACCGTCAGGCTGTTGCATATACACATCCTCCAAAAGGTTTCCATTAAGGAAAGCGGTTTTGACGTCCATCTGCCATATTTCGTAATCGAAATATGCAGCAATAACAAGCATTATCCGAATGGATTTATTCATGGCAACTGGTGAAAAAGTTTCCTCGTAATCGACACCATGTCGTTGACGATACCCTTTCGCTACAAGCCTAGCTTTGTACATTTGTATGTTGCCATCCATGTCGGTCTTCTCCTTGAAGACCCATTTGCAACCAATAGGCTTTACGCCTTCTGGTGTATCAACCAGTGTCCAAACTTGGTTGGTGTACATGGAATCAATTTCGAAATTCATGGCTTCTTGCCATAAAGCGGAATCGATATCCTGTATCGCTTCCTCATACGTAGCTGGTTCGTCTTCCTCAATAAGATTAATATCCACATGTGGTGAGATCAGAAAGCCATACCTCTCAGGTTGTTTTCTGACTCTCTCCGACCTACGCGGTTCTTGTGTATTAGAAGATTGTGGTACAATCTTATCCCCGTTGAACTGTTCGTATTCCGTTAAGGAATCAGTGCCTGGAACAGTATCACTCCGATTTTCATCGAGTTCTACTTTCCTCCCACTTACCACTGCATTTAGGAATTCGTTCTCAAGGAAAACCGCATGTAGAGCAACAAATATTTTGTTCTCTAGTTTGGTACCATCCAAACGTTCAACGTATACCCAGCGTCCCCAAATCTTCATGAATGAGAAACCCGATTTCTTTCCTGTCTATATTTCATACGGAGTCTATTGAAAAGACTTTGACGGAACCTTATTCAAAATAAGTATTGCATTGTTGAATGCATATCCCCAGAAGGAAATAGGTAGCTCAGTGGGCCTCATCATCAACCTTACCATCTCCAACAAAGTTTGGTTTCTCCGTTCGGACACACCATTTAATTGAGGTGTTCCGGGAGGAGTCCACTGTGAAAGAATACCATACTCTTTCAAGTAATCGAGAAACTC
The DNA here is from genome assembly GCA_019454045.1 of Zanthoxylum bungeanum. Lineage (NCBI taxonomy): Eukaryota > Viridiplantae > Streptophyta > Magnoliopsida > Sapindales > Rutaceae > Zanthoxylum > Zanthoxylum bungeanum. The sequence continues at coordinate 684 of SKCR01004688.1, read as the reverse complement.
ATTGCTCAAGTATTCTCCACCACGGTCCGACCGTAATGTTTTATACTTTTTCCGGTCTATTTTTCTACTTCGTGTCGAAAATCTTTGGATTTCTCAAAATTTTCCGACTTGTGTCTCATAAGATACACATAACCATACCGCGATGCATCATCCGTAAAGGTTACAAATTATTCATATCCACCTCTAGCCTGGCTAGACATGGGCCCACATACGTCACTATGAACGAGGCTAACAGTTCGCTGGCACGTGCACCTTTACCGCTAAAAGGTGTTTTAGGCATTTTGCCTAATAAACAAGATTCGCAGACGTCATATGAATTTGGATCAAATTTGTCCAAGTACCCACTCTTCGAAAGTGTGGATATGCGAGTCTTGTTAATATGTCCTAGACGACAATGCCACATATAAGTTTCATCTTCGTTACTTAATTTAAGCCTTTTGTTTGTTACATTATATGTTTGAGATTGATTTATATTCAAAATATAAAGACCATTATTCACATCAGCACTGCATATCTCAATATCATTTTTATACATAAAACACCCAGTGTTTCTAAATACAAAAGTATACCCACATTGGGCTAATAAAGATACATAAATAATATTCCTAGTCAAACTAGGTACATAATAACAGTCTGATAGACTTAGATTCTAATGGTTTAAAAATCAATTTTGATTTCAATCCA
>SKCR01004687.1:0-26198 GCA_019454045.1 Zanthoxylum bungeanum | reverse complement strand
AAAATTCAATCCATTGAACTTCAAATTAACATTACCCATTTGTTTTAAGTCATCCAATGATCAAAAACAGAAAATTACCAAGAGATTTAGGGTTCATCATTTTCGGCCAACATAAGCAATTTGGGGGGAGTGAAATTTGTTCCAAACACAATTCAACAAATTGATCCAACCAATCTAAATTAAACATACTTTAAGCATTCTCATTCATCCAATTTCACAAAATATGCTAAAATCAAGTTTACCCAAATTAATCACTTTAGGCCAACACAAAAAATGGGGAAATTTGTTCCAAACACAATTTCTAAAAATTGATCCAATCAATCATTAATTCAACAACATTTAAGCATACTAATTCATCCAATTTCATCAAATCATGTCCAAATTCGTTTTGCCCAATTTTAACCCTAACTTTTTCATGCTTGATCAAAGCTCTCTGATACCATTGTTGGTTTCTAATTAGGTCCCCAGATCATGAAATCAAGCCAAGAAATTCGCATGAATACATCAAAGAAGTAAGCGGAATACATACTCACATTGAACGGTTTGAGATGCGAAGAACAAAACCACTTGGCCTCCTCCATGAAGCTCAGTTTTGGTCTCTTTGAACTGCTGTGGTGCTCGGTTTTGGGCTGGAAACTCCTCCAAGATTCGGCCCATGGGAGACTCCATGCAAGCTCCAAGCTTCAAGCTCCAAAATGATTCCAAGCTCAAGTGTTCGTTTCCCTATCACCTATGTATAACCCAAGCTGTGCTAGCAATTCTTCATCTTCCTTTATTTTGGTCAAACCAGAAATTTTTGAGGAAGAAAACGGTTCCAAACCGTGAGAGGAAGAAGAGGGAAAGAGAGGGATAAGAAATGCGTAAAAAGGGAGAGAGAGAATGAAAAAGAAAAAATGTAAATGGCTTTTATATTTTCCAAAAATAATTAAAACCATTTACCAAAAAACTTTTTACTTTTCCATAAACCAAAAAGTAAAAAGCAAAAAAAAAAAAAACAATAAATGCTTTTCAATACCACATCAATCACTCAAATCAAGTGACAACTTGTCACATCACTCAAAGTGACATTTGATTTGACGCTTGATGTGACTTGAGATTTGACGCTCGATTTGACTTGCGTGTCGCACTCGAATTCGAAATGCGAATGCGCTCGCAAATAATCCCGGGCTCGGGTTCGTGAATTCCAAATTAACGAATTTTCCGTTGCGTCGTATTAAACGATTACGCCTAGCGAAATCACTATTCACGTCACTAACGAATTAATTCTAATATTAATTCGTTCGCCCGAATTAAAATCTAATTTTAATTCCGGGTCGAAATCCTATTTCGCCATAATATATCGAATTATATTATTTATCGATTAATTCCAAATTAATCGTTCTCTCTCTTTATTTAATATTTTATCCCAGATAAAATATCTCCGCAATTAATCCAGATTAAATTTCTCTCTCTTCTAATTAATCCCAGGTTAATTAAAGTGCGAGTCATACATCATCGGTGAATCTTCGGGAAGCGACCCATGAGATCCCCAGATATGTTGGCAGCAGTAAATACGGTCGTCGGACTATCCGAACACGTAAGTACCTCGTACTACATTTATACCGTTTACAAGACAAGGTTGGCCTATAGCAAAGCGCCATGGCCTTCCCAATTCTCCGGATATCCTTACAGGAATATGTGATCTATATCAGTAGAGTATACCGTAGTTTATGCGTATTTCGATTCCAGTATCGGATGATCACGTGATAGGCCTGGGGCTGGAATTTTGTCTTGCCCCGTACGAAGCACATATCGGATGTCTGGCAACTAGTCTCTATAACGGATAAACATGACCTATTCATAATATCCCGATAGCTCGAGCATTTAAGAGAACGAGTTCCGTATCCTATGTGACCATCATCTCCATATGACTGGAGAGTGACTTCCGTCTTAACATCACACCCAATACACTACGATTCTCAATATACCCAATATTGGCGTACACAGAACCTGTTAAAGCCCTGGACGACCTCAACCAAAGTATATTGATTGTCGCAAGTATTAGCGGTGCAAGTCTCAGGTTTAAGACCAAATACACCTACCCTGATTCGGACTTCCATAGACACATAGTCATACTACCAATGGAATTCCGAGGGGTTATCCAGAGCGAATCTGTTTCCCGTACCATCGGTAAAAAACAACCCTCCTATTTACACTTGCGTGAGTATCCTATACTCAAATATATGAGAACTATGCTGTTGTGCCACTCAACATGCACAAGTGTAATACTAGTCTTTTACGTATTTATCGAGTCCAATCTTGATAATACTCTGACTAGGGATATTTAATGATTTATCCTTCGTGGACTGATACTGTCTCATATCATTCTCCGTCCAGGAACAAATCATAGGGACCTCTCATCATTTATACATCTAGGTGATCTAATCACAAATGATAAGAGTGCATTCTCCTTTGTCACATAGTAATTTGTACAACAACACTTATGATCTGTACAAATAGTGACACTATGGGTCATAATTGTCCAACATGGGCTTTGGCCATAATGGGTCAAACCCAAAATGCCAAGGCCTAATAGGAATCACCATATTGCCTACAAATTAATTTAGGCCCATTAGGCCCCATTAAATCTTTAAAGGGTCAAGTGATATATTTGGACTTTATGGAATTGGTTTTGGGCCCAATTGGATCCAATCCAAAAGTCCAAAACCAAAATAGTCAAACTAAGCCCATTAAAGCCCAAATACACACTTTTAGCCCAATTCATAATTAAAGGCTTATTACATAATTATAATATTCCAAATATCACAATTATTTTAATTAAAGTGTATAGCCATGATTAATTAATTAAACTCAATATTTCCAAAATACCAATTAACTTAATTATCATGTTAATCCATCAATTCATGCTCAATACAATTGAAGCCAAAACACATCATTTCATGCTCAAACAATTGAATGCTAAATTCTTCATTCATGCTAACATGCTCTTTTGATTTAAACATAAACTTTATTGACTTTGATTCCAATCAATCATAAAACAAACAATCTGTAAGAGCCAAATTTGGTCTAAGGGTAAAACTGTCTTTCACCTTAAATCCATCATAGGCCCGAAACCAAAGCCCAAAGAATTATGTATTTGATTACAATTAAAATCATAAAGCATGCCACTCCACTTAACCTAACTCTAGCACTAATCCCCACCACTCACTTAACCTAACTCTAGCACTAATCCTTACTTACTCCAAAACCATTACCAAATACACCAAACCTCAGATCATGTTTTATCTATAAATATGAAAAGAATACAGGAAGAAAGCATTCAAGTCTCATTTCTCTCACCCTAATACTTCATGCTCTCAATCCTTAATCCCCTCATATATTACACGGCTCTCACGGCCAAACAAAGGAAGTAGAGGTAATATTCAACCTTGCTTTCCCATTTTACAAACTTATTTCCTGCCACTGACTTGGGCGTCGGAGTGTACCCGGTATCCACCACACCGGTGGTAGCCTACTCTCGTCCACTTACTTGTTTTTTTTTTGCAGGATTGCTAGTGCCCAACTTACAAATTCTGATTGGGGACCTCGGTCGAAAACCAGCGTCTACAATTTGGCGCCCACCGTGGGGCCCTAGCAATAATTTGCAGACAAAGGCTTTCCACCCTACAAACACTCACTGCTTTGTCAATCATGACTTCAAGCAATGAACAAACACCTGATCCAGTGGCATCACAATTGGCCATACTACAAGACAGATTGAAAGCTTTGGAAGAAGAGAATTTTACCTTTCGTAGTTCCAACATAAACCTCCAAAAACAATTGGAACTACTTTCATCACCCACACAGCTTCACAATACATCAGAACAACAACAACCGGATCACTCCAGCTAACCTTCAAGGAGCATTTGACGAAACAACAGACGACGTTCCATCAAATGGTGAGAACCAGAGGAACTTACCAAGTTCACCAGTCAACCAAGCCCAGCAAATTGTAGTCACAATGAGAAAGGAAATGAAAGAATTTAAAGAAGCTATTATGTCCAGTCTACCAGGGGTGAAACTCCCAATGAAGAAGAGTAGAGCTGGAACCATTTCAGATACCCCTTTCATTGAGACGATAACATCTGTTGAGCTACCACGGAAGTTCAGCCCACCAGACATGAAGTTATACGATGGATCTACTGACCCAGACGACCATGTCATTCATTATAAATACAAAATGATGTCAACAGGCTTAGCTCCTCATCAATGGGAAGCTGGAATGTGCAGAGGATTTGGAGAAACTTTGGGTGGTCCAGCTCTTACATGGTTCATCAACCTACCATACAGATCCATCAAATCTTATCAACAATTAGCAGACAAATTTGTTGAACATTTCGCCAGCTCTTGCAAACTTGAAAAAACTACTGATGATCTTAGTGCCATCCTACAACGGAGGGGAGAATCATTGCGAAGCTATGTTGCTCGATTCAACAAAGAAAGAATAACAATCCCAGACCTTCATCAACCAACAGCTGTGGAGGCTTTCAGGAACGGGTTACTTTGTGAAAGTGGACTCTACAAAAAGCTGACCAAGTTTCGGTGCTATACGATGGACCAGGTTATGGCTCGAGCACAAGTTGAAATCAGGTGGGAAGAAGATAAAAGGAATAAAAGAAAAGACATTTCCTCCAACATGCAAAATGAAAGAACAGCCCATTCTACCAAACGACATAAAGAATTTACAAATGTGATGCCTAAGCGTCATTCGGAGAAATGGAACCACCCAAGGAGAGAACATCAGCCCCACCAAAAAGGTTTTGATCAAAGACCTCCATCATACAGAGCTCGAGAAACAATTCCGATGGAAAAACCCAGACTCCCAGACTACAATTTTTCTATATCTCCGGGAGAGGAGAGTTAGTCTTGGTACTTAAAAAGATGGGAAATGAAGTAAAGTGGCCACCACGCAACAGAGAAAGTTTCAAAAATAAAGACACAAACAAATGGTGTGAGTTCCATCGAGACTACGGCCATACAACAGCTGAATGTGTAGCATTGAGGTTGGAAGTACTTGAGTTGTTGAACAAAGGGTTTTTAAGGGATTTACTTATGGAGAAGGGGCAAGCTATTTTAGCTCAGAGGAACGAGAAGGATGGACATGGGGAAGCACCAATTCAACCTCCACCAATTGATAACAATGTGAATTTCATTTCAGGAGGATCAGAGATTAGTGGAGTATCATATTCAGCAGCCAAATGACATTCCAGAGCGATTGTGTTAAGCCTTCAACATTCCACGACGTCTTTAGAAAAAATGTTTACAAACTTAATAATGGAGTTTCCAGACGACATCAACTCTGGTAGAATGAACCCTCATCATGACGCCTTAGTAATCTCTCTACAGGTGGCAAATTTCATGATCAAACGAGTTCTGGTAGATACAGGATCCTCAGCCAACATCATCTTTACAACAGCCTTGGCAGACATGGGAGCTGAATTAGAGAAAAAACAAAAAGACGACTGTGTTGATTGGATTCAGTGGTGAACAAAAATTTACTTGGGAGAAATAAGAATAAGCCTTCCATCTACGCAGGGGAATCAACAAAATGACAACCTTCCTAGTCCTAGATTGTCCTTCAGCCTACAATCTAATTATTGGGAGGCCATGGATTCATGAAATGAGGGCAGTATCGTCCACCTATCATCAAACTCTAAAGTTTCCTACAAAGTGGGGGATTCAGGAGATAAGGGAGATAGAGTTGCTTCCAGAGGATGCTACCAAACAACAATGAAGGCAAAGGTCCATTCAGCATAGCAATTACAGAACGAACCTCATTCGCAGGAGCCCACACTTCCAAATATTGAAGAATTGGATGAGGTTCAAATCCATGACAAATATGCAGACCATAAAACTCAAATTGGAGCAAATCTAGATCCCAGACTACGGGCAGACTTAAGTGAATTTTGCGAAAACGACATGACCAGTTCGCTTGGTCGCATGAAGACATGACTGGGATTGACCCCAGCTTGATTACTCATCAACTCCATGTGGATCCAGACTACCCTCCAATCAGAAACAGAAAGAAGGAAGTTTGCCCCAGAGAGAAACCAGATCATTGATGAAGAAATCCAAAAATTGTTACAAAATGGTGCCATTAAAGAAGTTCAATTCCCAGCCTGGTTAGCCAATGTGGTGGTGGTACGAAAGAAGAATGGAAAATGGAGAGTTTGTATCGACTTCACAGATCTGAACAAAGCATGCCAAAAGATTCATTCCCATTGCCTCATATTGATCAAATGGTTGATGCTACAGCTGGACACGAATTGCTAAGTTTTATGGACGCATATTCTGGGTACAATCAAATCCTTATGCATCCAGGCGACCAAGAGAAAACAGCTTTCATGACCAATAGAGGAATATTTTGTTACAAAGTAATGCCCTTTGGTCTCAAAAATGCAGGTGCTACTTATCAGAGAATGGTCAATAAAATGTTCTCACAACAGATTGGAAAAACAATGGAGGTATATGTAGACGACATGTTGGTGAAATCATCGAAATCTGATCAGCATCTGCAACACCTGGAAGAAGCATTCAAGGTGATGAATAGGTATGGGATGAAATTGAATCCAACAAAATGTGCGTTTGGAGTTGCTTCTGGGAAATTCTTGGGATATGTCATTACACAACGAGGGATTGAGGAAATCCAGATCAAATCAGGTCCATACTTGAAATTCCTTCACCAACCTGCCCAAAGGAAGTCATGCGACTAGCAGGAGAATTGCTGCGTTGAATAGATTCATCTCCAAGTCGACAGACAAAAGTTTTATGTTCTTTTCAGCCATTAAAAAGACAAAAAACTTTGAATGGACTCCAGCCTGCGAACAAGCTCTGAAAGAGCTGAAGCAGTATTTAACATCACCACCATTGTTGTCAAAACCACTCGACAATGAAAGGTTATTCTTGTATTTGGGAGTGTCAGACCAAGCAGTGAGTGCTGTTTTGATTCGAGAAGAGAATGGCACCCAACTTCCAGTCTACTATGTAAGCAAGGCATTACTTGATGCGGAGTCACGTTATTTGCATTTGGAAAAATTGGTTCTTGCCTTGGTAATGTCAGCCAGGAAGCTACGACCATACTTTCAAGGACATCCTATAACAGTTACTCGGAGTACCCCTTGAGGAGCATACTACACAAGCCAGAGTTGACTGGAAGATTAACAAAATGGGCTGTTGAATTGGAGGAGAACACGACATCACTTACCAGCCCAGAACAGCAATCAAATCTCAAGCCTTGGCTGACTTTGTAGCAGATTTCAGTCCAACTAAGAATCCTTGGAAGGTACTGAAGTCAATTCCATCCAATCAAATTCACTTGGAAACTTTCAGTCGACGGTTCTAGCAATAAGAAAGGATGTGGCCTTGGCATAGTGATCACTACTCTGATGGGGGACATACTACAACAAGCAATCAATGTGGATTCCGGGTTACAAACAATGAAGCAGAATATGAAGCTCTAATTGCAGGAATCAGCTTGGTCAAAGAGCTGGGGGAAGGAGAATCGAAGTGAAAATCAGACTCCCAATTGATAGTGAATCAGCTCCAAGGTTCATATCAGGCACGAGACCCTCAAATGTTTTCTACTTGCAAAGGTTAAAGAAGTCCAGGCGACATTTCAAGAATTCAACATATCTCAAGTTTCAAGAAGTGAAAACACTCAGGCGGACGCATTGGCTACGCTCGGGTCGACGATGCATGGGGACAAACTTCAATCAATTCCAGTAGTGTATTTGAATTGGCCATCAATTTGGAAGGAGAACAAGGAGATTAGCACCATCACTTCAGACGACTCATGGATGACACCAATCATGAAATACTGCAAGATGGACTGCTTCCAGAAGATAGAAATGAAGCAAGAAGGATTCAAAGGCAGGCAGCGGCAGCAAGGTTCACGATATTTACATGGAACTATTGAAAAGGTCGTTCTCTGGACCCTACTTGAAATGTCTTACTCATGATCAAGCACAAACATGTACTATCAGAATTGCACGAAGGAGAATGCGGAAATCATTCTGGAGGACGAAGCCTTGCCTCTCGCGCCCATTCGACTGGGTATTATTGGCCAACTATGAGAATTGATTCAGTCAATTACACGAAGAAGTGTGAAAAATGTCAGAGATTCGCTCCTATTCCACATCTTCCACCAGAAAAGCTGAATCCTATCCTATCCCCTTGGCCGTTCATGAAGTGGGGTATGGATATTGTAGGGAAGCTACCAACCGCCCCTGGACAACGAGTCTACATGCTAGTCTTGACAGATTATTTTTCAAAGTGGATTGAAGCGGACTCCTTTGCCAAAGTACGAGACAAAGAAGTTCAAACATTTGTCTGGAAAAACATCATATGTCGTTTCGGTATTCCCAAGGAGATTGTAACAGATAATGGCTCCCAGTTCATTAGTCGACATTTTCAAGACTTTTGTAAAAATTGGGGGATCAAGTTAAGTTTTTCAACCCCACGCCTTTCCACAAGCTAATGGCAAGCCGAGTCTTCTAACAAGACACTTTTGAATACTTTGAAGAAAAGATTGGAGAAGGCAAAAGGATCATGGGCAGACGAACTTCCTGGAGTATTGTGGTCCTACAGAACGACCATCCGTTCTTCGACTGGAGAAACTCCTTTCTCTTTGGCATTTGGAACAGAGGCAGTAATTCCAATCGAAGAAGCCATTCCTTCTCTACGCTACCAGTACGCTGGTGATGAGGCAAATCAGCAGTTGATGTATATGAATCTAGATACAATCGACGAAAGACGGTGAAAAAGCGACCATACGACTTGCATCTCTCGGCAAAGAATGGCGAGATATTTCAACAAAAATGTCAGAAGCAGAACATTCAAGGAAGGGGATTGGGTACTACGAAAGTTTTCAAACACAAAAGAAGTCGGAGAAGGGAAGTTGGGACCAAATTGGGAAGGGCCATACATCATCACAAGAGTTGTTGGACACGGAGCCTACAAATTACAAACAATTGAGGGGAGGCAAATTCACAATAGTTGGAATGCAATTCACTTAAGCAATTTCACCGGTAATTTAAGCGTGCATTTATTCATATTTTAAGATTCAGAGTAATTTTTTACTTTAAGTATTGTGTGATTCGACTTAATAACAAATTTCATTTGAAATAACATCCCAAAATATCATTAATTCATTAAAATGTTCTACAAAGAAGTTAAATTAAAATTACAAAAGATTCAAATTTCTGGAGTAGCTTCTTCCTGAATACATTCAGTAGCAACTTCAGGTGCAGGAATTTCTTGAACTTGAGTAGTCGGCTCGATTTCCATTCGACTAAGTTCTTCATTCTTCTTATCCGCTTCTTGAACTTCAGCCGCTCCCCTCGCCATCAATTACTTCTTTTTCTGCCACTTTCGAGTCGACCTCTTCGCCTTTCTCTTCTACATCACCCTCGTCTGAAAAAGAAACTCCTGCCAATAGTTGGTCCATATTGCTGAATCCATTCTCAGGCTCCCAAACTCCTGTCTTCCCATCAAGGGAATCCTTCATCAGATGACTGCGTTCTTTCATCATAGATTCAAGAGCGATCCCTTCAAGATTCTCGAGTAGTAATTCTTCATTCTCCTTCTTCACATTCTCGAACGCATCCTTATAGCCTTCAATCGTAACCTCAGAAGTCCCCTTTTCCATCTGAAGTGTTGCCTTCACTTCCTTCAACTCCTTCTCCAATTCAGCATTTCTTTTTTCAAGCGACTTCTTTTGGACACTTCCTTTTCATTGCCGCAAATGATTTATCCATCTCTCTCTGTTTCTTAAGAGTCGATTCGACAATCGCTGCATATGTAGACTGCACTCCATTGCCTGGAAAAAGGATTTGATTAGATAATCCATTCTACAAATTATTAAGAATTTCTATCTACTTTCTTACTTGGTAATTTAAAGCCGCAACCTTTTTTCGACTCGACCGGGCCATCTTGGATAACCTCTGTTCATCCTCTCCAGCAATAGCTTCTTAATAAAAGGGTCAAGGCTTGATGGGTTCGAAATTGCAGTCGACCCTGATGGAATCCTGACACTATATTATCGATTTCTTCGATTTCATCGCCTTCCTTTTCCCCCATTTGACAACTATTTCGGTCGACTTCCCCTTATGCTTTAGAGTTCCAGTCGACGATACCAATTGTGGTTCTGGAACCTCCACATCTGGCTCCTTTATCTTGAGCTTCCTAGCCTTTTTTCGGCTCATCAACTCATCAATTGATTGCTACTTTTATTTGCCTCGACGCCATGTCCTCTACGCATAAAATTTCTTTTGGAGTTAATGTCTTTATAAACCACACTTTCCGTACAGAGCTCGAATCGACCGAGTACAGTAGATGACTTCAATACGTTTTTAGAAAGTGCCAAAGGGGTAGATTACCTTCTGATTCGAAGAGATTTCTTTAAACTGTAAAGTTGCTCTTAGTCTCTGCTCTACCAAGATTATCCTCCAATCTCTTTGTTCGACGGGAAGATCAAGAAGAGCTTTTGTGTTCGACAAAATAAGAGGTGTTTTGTCGAATAAACTGTTTCGAAAAGGACCTGCATAATAAACAATCCATACATTAGTATCATACGACAATAACATTGATAAATTTTAATAAATAGAAGAAGTTGATACTCACTAAATACACTCCAGTATTCTGAAACTCGACCCATTCCAGTCGACCCCAAAGATACCCTCATTTTTCAACAAAGAAATAGTCGACTGCCAATACCCCTATCGTTTGTTGGAAGCCCCATAACTATTTGTTCCCTCTTACGCGAAGGTACAAGTATATCTCCCTTTTTCAGTTAGGTGCTCTTTAAGGTAGTATGAAATAAAAATGTCATTCACCTCAAACAATAACCCTTGTTCGAATGCTAAGCATTCAATCGACATTAAAATCCTCCAAGCATTCGGCATTAGTTGTGAAGGAGCAATCCCATAATGATCCAAAATTTCCAAGCTAACCTCGGAATAGGGAATCTAAGCCCATTAGAAAACGGTACTACATAAAAACCAATCCATCCGGGAATTTTATAATCAATCCTTTCAGACGGAAAGGGCACCTCAGTTCCATTGATCTAGGAAATCTATACTTAATCCTAATTTCCATCAGCAAACTAGCCGTCATTCGACTAGCTGGGTTCTTGGTTAGTATGTTGGTAGGCTCACTTGTGCTCACCCCTCCACTAAATTCCTCGACAGCTGCCAATGATCTAATAGGAATTGCCTGCAACGGAACTTCATGCGACATAACGGTTACAGGTCCTTCCTCAAAAAACTCTTGACGCGACCATTCCCTTAATGATTTTCTTCTGTTGATTCACTCGATGATGATCCTACGAATGTATCGATCTGTTCTCCTAAACTTCTAAAGAGTCTCCACTCGACATATTCTATTCAGCGAGTCTACAAACAAATAATTTCTAGGATTTGGGTTCCTTAAAGATCAAATCCTACTCCTATCTCCAAACACAAATCCACCAAATAACGTATGATTCTAAAGATCAAACAACCTAATTTAGCTAAGAACAGATTGAAGCTACTCTACGAATATTCAAAGCAAATGAAGAACGCGAAGAGAGTGAAAGAAGTACCTTGAAGCCTTGAAGTTCTCTCCCAAATCGATTGATCTTGTGAAATGAAACAAATGAACCCAACAAACCACACTTATACTACTTCTTTTGGCGGTTTATTTCCCGCCATAAGACTCCTCGTTATTTGCGCTAGGTTTTACTCCGTTAAACGACACGTGGAAGATCTATAGAATGTAACTCATATCTAGACAAGTGAACTCCTGAACCTGCATTTGGTTCAGTCGACAAAGGGACATTCCCCTTGACTCGTATCAAGACAAGTGAACTCCTGAATCTGTATTAGGTTCAGTCGACAAAGGGACATTCCCCTGGACTCATGTCGAGTCAAGTAAACTCCTGAACCACCGTTTGGTTCAGTCGACAAAGGGACATTCCCCTTAACTCATATCGAGTCAAGTGAACTCCTGAACCTGTATTGGTTCAGTCGACAAAGGGACATTCCCCTTGACTCGTATCAAAACAAGTGAACTCCTGAATCTGCATTTGGTTCAGTCGACAAAGGGACATTCCCCTTGACTCGTATAAGACAAGTAAACTCCTGAACCACCGTTTGGTTCAGTCGACAAAGGACATTCCCCTGGACTCATGTCGAGTCAAGTAAACTCCTGAACCACCGTTTGGTTCAGTCGACAAAGGACATTCCCCTGGACTCATGTCGAGTCAAGTAAACTCCTGAACCACCGTTTGGTTCAGTCGACAAGGGACATTCCCGTGGACTCATGTCGAGTCAAGTAAACTCCTGAACCACCGTTTTGTTCAGTCGACAAAGGACATTCCCTTGGACTCATGACGAGTCAAGTAAACTCCTGAACCACCGTTTTGTTCAGTCGACAAAGGACATTCCCTTGGACTCATGACGAGTCAAGTAAACTCCTGAACCACCGTCTGGTTCAGTCGACAAGGGACATTCCCCTGGAATCATGTCGAGTCAAGAAAACTCCTGAACCACCGTTTTGTTCAGTCGACAAAGGACATTCCCTTGGACTCATGACGAGTCAAGTAAACTCCTGAACCACTGTCTGGTTCAGTCGACAAGGGACATTCCCCTGGACTCATGTCGAGTCAATAAAACTCCTGAACCACCGTTTGTTTCAGTCGACAAAGGACATTCCCCTGGACTCATGTCGAGTCAAGTAAACTCCTGAACCACCGTTTGGTTCAGTCAACAAGGACATTCCCCTGGACTCATGTCGAGTCAAGTTGGACTCCTTAACCTGCATTTGTTTCAGTCGACAAAGGGACATTCCCCATGACTATAGTCGAGTCAAGATTGGACTTCTGAACCCGTATTTGGTTCAATCGACAAAGGGACATTCCCCATGACTCTTGCCGAGTCAAGTGGGACTCCTAAACTTACAGTTGACCAGAGAATGTTCCCCATTACTTATGTCGAGTCAAATGTATCCATGGATCCTCGAACTGATCAGACGACCAAGAACCAATTACCATAAGTCAAGTCAAATCAGAAGGACTAAAGACTTCGTCTGCCCAGACGATACACGCGATATAGAAGAAGTTGCCACATTTTGCACAAAGCTCTTATAAAACAATCCAACAGAAGGTGATACATTCTTGTCACGTGCTTTTGTGATTAGTATCATTTGACATAAACGTATATACTCTCTAAGACAAAACTTCTTTGACTTAGAGAGTAAGGGACAAACTGTAAGAGCCAAATTTGGTCTAAGGGTAAAACTGTCTTTCACCTTAAAGCCCATCATAGGCCCGAAACCAAAGCCCAAAGAATTATGTATTTGATTACAATTAAAATCATAAAGCATGGCCACTCCACTTAACCTAACTCTAGCACTAATCCCCACCACTCCACTTAACCTAACTCTAGCACTAATCCTTACTTACTCCAAAACCATTACCAAATACACCAAACCTCAGATCATGTTTTATCTATAAATATGAAAAGAATACAGGAAGAAAGCATTCAAGTCTCATTTCTCTCACCCTAATACTTCATGCTCTCAATCCTTAATCCCCTCATATATTACACGGCTCTCACGGCCAAACAAAGGAAGTAGAGGTAATATTCAACCTTGCTTTCCCATTTTACAAACTTATTTCCTGCCACTGACTTGGGCGTCGGAGTGTACCCGGTATCCACCACACCGGTGGTAGCCTACTCTCGTCCACTCTACTTTGTTTTTTGCAGGATTGCTAGTGCCCAACTTACAAATTCTGATTGGGGACCTCGGTCGAAAACCAGCGTCTACACAATCAACATTTAAACATGCATTTAACACATCATTTCATGTTACAAAAATCAAAAAACTGCAGTCCAAGACAGTAGGAATTCGGCCATGCTAAAATTTTTGTAGATTTTGATCCAATCAATTTATCTCAAATCTAATCATGCACAACTCAAGTTAACATAATCTAAGCATGCGCAAACCATCAACTTACAAATTCTGATTGGGGGCCTCGGTCGAAAACCAGCGTCTACACAATCAACATTTTAAAATGCATTTAAAAACAATCATTTCATGTTACAAAAATAAAAAAACTGCAGTCCAAGACAGTAGGGAATTCGGCCATGCTAAAATTTTTGTAGATTTTGATCCAATCCATTTATCTCCAATCTAATCATGCACAACTCTAAGTTAACATAATCTAAGCATGCTCAAACCATCAACTTACAAATTCTGATTGGGGACCTCGGTCGAAAACCAGCGTCTACACAATCAACATTTAAACATGCATTTAAACACATCATTTCATGTTACAAAAATCAAAAAACTGCAGTCCAAGACAGTAGGGAATTCGGCCATGCTAAAATTTTTGTAGATTTTGATCCAATCAATTTATCTCAAATCTAATCATGCACAACTCTAAGTTAACATAATCTAAGCATGCTCAAACCATCAATTTGAAGAAATCATGCTCAAAACACAAAAGCCCCAAATTTTAGTCTCATGAACCCTAAAATTTTCATGCTTAAAATTGGCTCTTGATACCATTGTTAGTGTTCCTAGAACATGCCAAGGATCTAATAAGCATGAAAATATGTTCATGAATTCAAAATAAGTTGCGGAATTACTTAAATTGAATGGATTTGAGCTTTTAAAATTTTGAGAAGAAGATCTCCAAGATGCTTCCTTTGTTGATTCCAAGCTTTGAGTTGAAGATCTCCAAGATCGTTCCTTTATTGATTCCAAGCTTTGAGTTGGTTTCCCTATCACCTTTGTTGATTTGTGAAGTGCTAGCTCCTTTGAAATTGCAAGAAAATCAAAGAGAAGAAAGGCTCAAGTTCACGCCCATGGAGGAGAGTATTAGGGTTTTCATTTTTGTTCCATGTGTGTTTTTGTGATGCATACCACAATGAGAGAGAGAGAAGAGTTTTTTTAGGTAAAACCAATTTACCCTTTTACCTAAACAAGGTAGTTGGGTAAATGGTTTCACCAAAACCACTCCAAGGTAGTTGGATGGTGGGTGGCTTGGCATAAATGCCAACTACCCTCCCAACTACCACATGTGAAGTGGGCCCCACATTTGAATTCAAAATTCAAATGTCTCTACGAACATTTACCGCTGCTCGGTTCCGTTTAATCCGATTAAATGAACTTTCGTCGCTAAATAATTAAATCTAATTTAATTAAATAACGATGCCTCGCAAATTTATTACGAACTTCGTCTACGAATTAATTCTAAATTAATTCGTTCATTCGCATTAAAGTCCAACTTTAATTTCGTAATGAAATCCAATTCATTATTAATATATCCGATATATTAATTTTAGCCCATACGAATAAATTAAATTGAAAAATCAAATTTAACTATTAAATTTATTTTACCGATTAATTCCAAATTAATCGAGTTCTTTCTCTTCCGAACACATTTAATCCCAAATTAAATAATACCTCAATTAATCCCAGATTAATTTTCTCTCTCTTAATTAATCCCAGATTAATTCTCTCTCTTAATTAATTCCAGATTAATTCTAATTAAATCAACTGTCATCGGTGAATCTTTGGGAAGTGACCCAAGAGATCCCTGGATATGTTGGCAGTAAATACGGTCATCGAATTATCCGAATACGTGCGTACCTCGTACCACGTGCTTACCGATTTACAAGACATGGTTGGCTTCTAGCAAAGCACCGTGCCTACCTAATTCTCCAGAAATATTCTTACTTGAATATATAATCTATGTCAGGCGTAGTATACGTAGTATTGCGTATTGCAATCCAGTATCGAATGCCACGTGCTAGGCCTGGGGCTGGAACTGTGTCTGCCTCGTAGGAAGCACATGTCGGATGTCTGGTAACTAGTCTCTATAATCGGACGAACATGACCTAGTCATATCATCCCGATGACTGCAGTACTTAAGAGCACTAGTACCATATCCTACGTGACATCATCTCTACTATGACTGGAGTGATACTTCCGTCTTGACATCACACCCAATACACTACGATTCTCATATACCCAGCAGAGGCGTACACTGAACCGGTTAAAGCCCTGGACGACCAAAACTAAAGCATACTGATTGTCGTAAGTATTGGCGGTGCAAGTCTCAATACACTACGATTCTCAATATACCCAGCAGAGGCGTACACTAGTACCGTATCCTACGTGACATCATCTCCACTCTCGGCCAAGCTTGGTGACTGTCCTCCATGTTCATCTTCAAGCTCCAAGTTTTGTCAATGGATTCCAAGCTCAAAGGTGGGTTTCCCTATCACCTTATATAACCCCTTTTGGTGCGCTAGCACTATGTCTTCTTCATGGTATCACTCGGCCAAGCCAAGATTAAGAAGAAAATTGGTTTCAAAAACCAAAAGGAAAGAAGAGAGAAAATGGCCACAATGGTCGAATCCTTAGGGAGAAGAGAGAGATAGAATTATGTCTTGTATTAGGTTTCCAAAAACTAATAATAATCATATACCAAAATTTGGTATTTACCTTTCAAAAAGGTCAACCAAAATTTTGGAGCCAAAAAAGCAAATGATGTTTTTCAACTACTTCCATCCAATCACATCACTCATGAATAGTGACTGGTGTCAATCACTCAAAGTGAAAGACATCTATCACTTGATTGACGAATGATGTGACGCTAGATGTGACTTGCGATTTGACGCTTGAAGTGACTTGTGTGTCACACTTGAATTCGAAATGCGAGTGCGCTCGCAAACACTCTCGGGCTCGGGTTCGCTAATTCCAAATTAACGAATTTTCCGTTGCGTCGTAATTAAATCTAATTTAATTAAATAATCATGCCTAGCATAAGACTATTCACGTCGCTAATGAATTAATTCTAAATTAATTCGTTCGCCCGAATTAAAATCTAATTTCAATTCCGCGTCGAAATCCAATTTCGTTTGATATATCGAATATATTAATTTGTCGATTAATTCCAAATTAATCGCTTTTCTCTCTTTAATTAATATTTTATCCTAGATAAAATATCTCTGTAATTAATCCCAGATTAATTTTCTCTCTCATCTAATTAATCCCAGATTAATAAAGTGCGAGTCATACATCATCGGTGAATCTTCGGGTAGCGACCCATGAGATCCCCGAATATATTGGCAGTAAATTCGGTTGTCAGACTATCCGAACACATAAGTACCAGTACTATGTTTATACCGATTTAAAAGACAAGGTTGGCTTCTAGCAAAGCGCCATGCCTACCCAATTCTCCAGAAACATGCTTACAGTAATAAGCGATCTATATCAGGTGTAGTATACGTAGTATTGCATATTTCGATCCAGTATCGGATGATCACGTGCTAGGCCTGGGGCTGGAATTGTCTGCCCCATACGAAGCACATATCGGATCTCTGGTAACTAGTCTCTATAATCGGATATACATGACCTAGTTATAATATCCCGATAGCTGCAGCATATAAGAAAACCAGTCACGTATCCTACGTGATCATCATCTCCACTATAACTGAAGTGATACTTCCACCTTGACATCACGCCCAATACACTACGATTCTCAATATTCCAGAATAGGCGTACACAGAACCGGTTAAAGCCCTGGACGACCAAAACCAAAGCATATTGATTGTCGCAAGTATTAGCGGTGCAAGTCTCAGGTTAAGACCAAATACACCTACCCTAAATTCGGACTTCCATAGACATATAGTTATACTACCAATGGAACTCCGAAAGGGTCTATCCAGAGCGAAGCTATTTCCCGTACCATCGGTAAAACACAACCTCCTACTAACTTGCATGAGTATCCTATACCCAAATATATGAGAACTATGCCATTATGCCCTCACAACGCGCACAAGTGTAATACTAGTCTTTTACATATTTATCGATGTCCAATCTAGATAATACTCTGACTAGGGATATTTAATGATTAATCCTTCATGGATTGATATTGTCTCATATCATTCTCAATCCATGAACTAATCATAAGGACCTCCTATCATTTATATATCTAGGTGATCTAATCACAAATGATAAGAGAGCAATCTTTTTTGTCATATAGTTAATTTGTACAACAACACCATGATCTGTACAAATAGTGACACTATGGGTCATAACTGTCCAACAATCTCCCACTTGGCATATAGCCAGTCACTCGAGTGTCTACCACCCGAACTATGTATGGTTCACTCAAATTGCTGAGAAAAGGCTTTCGTCAGCGGATTTGCATGATTATCATCTGATGAGATTTATTCGATCATTACATCGCCACGATGTATGATCCAAACGAATCAAATGAATATCAAAGTATATATTTGTATCATTGATGAGACCATTAATTCTTTAGCCTGCGTTGAAGCCTAGCTCAGCTGTTAAAAGAACTATATCTAATCTAATTAGATTTTTATCGACCCAAATGGCTTCTATTGCTGCCTCAGCTGCAGCAATAACCTGCATTTGTTGTTTATTCGGTAACAGTATCTTGATTGGAAGATTTCCAACTCACTGTACCATTATTCAAATGTTATAGTATCATTTTAATCGGTTTGGGAAACTTGCAGTAGTGAACCCAGTCACTATATGTTCTCCACCTCCTTTATCCAGTGACTATCACTTGGATTGGCCTGATTGTGAATCCATATGCTCAAAGCGTATGAGACACCAGGTCACGTACATTTTTCAATGTACGAGTTCTCGGAGAGTTTTTCATGAAAGCCAAGATTTCACCGATAATATTATGGGAAATATTTACTAACCTGAGAAGCTTTGAGGACCCGATATTATTTTATCTGCAATATAAAATAAAACACATCAAAACTTTCATCAAACCCGAGAAACTAAACAAAATATTAAGTTAAAGGGGCGGTAAATATTGATATATTTTCCGCTCATCTAGAATTAAATTACTCTCAAGCCTTTTTCGATTGTCATGTAAATATATTTAGTTTAAATCAATTAACTATATGTCTATGCTATTTAGATTAAACAAAATTCATTATGACAAAGTTCTAATATTGGTTATGCATTCCTTGCACGTAAATGTCTATCCTGAAGAGAAATCTATTCAAAAGAATTAGATCACGTGTTATATTCTCAATGCTAACCCAAATTTCCTCTGTTGAGTTCCTAAGGATTTACCAAGATTATTCTATTATTGGCTAAACAATAAAACATGCATTTAATTCATAGAAAAATAAATAATAAATAACAATCCCAAAAAAATAAAATTATGTATATATTTAATTAAACATGTTAAAATCCATTACAAATCTAGATATATTGAATTAGCTACTCGTAATATTTAATAATATCAAGCTAATCATTGTTCAAAACAAGACCCCATAACAGATAGACTAGAAAGTGAAGGGAAGAGGGAAAAAACTATTGTTTGCTGTCTCCCCCTTCAAATTTCAATACCTTTTGAAACACTCATCATTGCCTTGCTCTAGGGTTCTTCTATGCTCTTAGAGGCTCCAAATTATGTTATGAGGCTTCTTTCTAGGTTTGGGATAGACTTGTGCTTATATTGGAGATTTTAGGAATTTTCCTTCTTAAAAAATTCATTAAAATATGGATTCCGGGCATATTGGTGTGCCAATGGAAGACATAAAGCAACAAGCCAATTTTAGGTCCCATTGGTGCGCCAATGGGATTTCATTGTTGAGCCAATGGGAGATAGTTTACTCTTTATATATTTATGCCCACTTTTTAATATGATAGATTGTAATTACCCAAATTTTTCATAAGTTCAAATAGTGTGGTATTGGAATGTCAGCGGGAGATGATTTTTAGACAACTTAAAAACCCCCGGACCTTACTCAATTCGGGCCTAATGGACATATTGATAACTAATGGGCTTAAGTGTATGCTAAAAGGGTGTTCATTTTCTTCATTAAACTAAGCTTAGTCTGGGCTAAGGCCCATTAGTATAATTGAGGTATGTAGGCCCAATCAAGATTTAATTATGCTTGGCCAAAATCTTAAACCCAATTTTTAGTCCTATAATTTCTCGAAAACTCTTCTTATTTCCTGAAATGTTGAAAAGGAGAAGGTAACAAAATTTGGGTAATTTTCCTCCCCTTGGGCATGACATAGAGAAGAGTAAAGAAGAGAAATTTCATTTTCTTTTACAAAACTTATAAGGACAATCAAGAGCAAATCATCACCAAACAACTCTAGGAAGAAGAAGAAGTAGCTTGGGGAATCCATTAGGAAAGAAAGGATTGGATTTAAGGTAAGAAAGACTTTACCAAATCTTGATGTTTTGAGTTTTGATGGTTTGATGATTGTAGTGTATTGTTAATTTGAAGATAATGTAGTTTGGATGAATTTTGTGTTAAGGAGATAGTATTTGGGTCACCCCTAAGTATGTTACCCCAGTTGATTAATTTACTAAAGATTAATAGGATTTGGTGGTGTTGGAATGTTAAGGACTTAGTATGGTGATGAATTGAGTGCAAGAAATTGTTTTTGGAAGTGTACCAATGAAAGTTATTAATTGATGATTGAAGAGATAAAATAATTAACCTTTGAAATGGCTGGGCATCACGACACCATTAACTTGCGTCGCGACGCCTACGAGGCAGAGCCTCTGTTTCAGATCTGATGTTTGAGCGTCACGAGGTGACTTGGCCAGTGTCGCGATGCGTATCAAAATTAAAGACACTATTTTATGTGAAGTCGTGAAGCGTGCCTCCCGAAATCACGGTCCGTAAGAGCATGCGATGCGTGTCATGAAGCGTCGTGGCACACAATAATATTGCACTCTACCTTGACCTATGTAACATCCCAGATTTTCGGGACCGTTCTAGAAGATTCTCGGACGGCTGTTTTAGTCTCAGAGCATGAGGATGAGGAAGAATAAGAGTTTAAGTGACGCTATATGAGTTGGAATATTATTTTAGGAATTTTGGTCGCGTTGGAAAACATGTGGGATCAAAAGTCAGTTACGCGATTTTCGTAAAACGTGTAAAGTTTACAGTTTTGGTCACGAAAGGAGAAAACGAACTCCGATCGAGCTGATTTTTAGACCATTGGATTCTTTTTTCCGAGACGAACAACTTTCGTGTTGAACACTTTTCGATAATCGCATCAGAAGGGCTCCGAAATTGCGATATTCCAAAAGGTTCCACAATAGGGGCTGATTTGTAATTTTCGCGGGGACTAAATTTATATTTTCCAGCCTAGTATATAAAGCCTTAAGGTTTTAATAAATTGCAAAAAATGGAAAACCCTTTACTCTTCCTCCACCCGACCCCTTCCCCCCAAAATTCGCCCTTGGTCGCGCCGGCCACTTCCCGGCCACCGTCGGCCGGCGCGACGGTCGGGAAAGGAGCGCTCGGCCACCCTGCGTCTGTGGGTGGCCGGCGGTGACTCTGGATCGCCGGCGAACGGCAGAAAATGAAGGAGAAGTGGTGAGAATGGGTTTGACGGATCCGGCTCGTCGGTTCGTTTCAAGGCCCGAGCCACCCACCAAATCAAAGCCCTCAGAGAGTACTACGAGTATGCGGAGTCGATTTCACCGAACAGCGACCGGTTGCATGTAAAACGAGGAGAGAATGCGCGTATGAACAGTAAACCTAAATGAACAGTAACTCTGATTGGAATTCCGATCACACCAGCGCGTTCGTATGGCCGTTGGGAGTCCGAATATGGCCTCGGAATTTTGGTACGACTCTCCATTTAGAATATGATATTTTAAAGTGTATCGTTTTATATTCGGATTGTTCCAGTAGTTCCGTAGTCTAATAAATGGACATGAATTGAATTGGATATGCTATAATATGTTAAAACGATAAATGTGGTAGAATCCGGGGAGAATCGGATGAGATATGATCGATCCGGTAGAATTAGCGAGTTTCCGGTAAAATGGAGTTTCTCGCGCGAATGAGCGTAGTTGGTTGTAAATATAGTTATGATGTAATTATGATATTGCGAGGGTAATTGAGTATTTTCGGGTTAGTTCGGAGGGTTTGAGACCCTTCCATAGCGTTTGAGGAACTTTTCCGTATGTTTTGCCGCAAACGCGTAAAATGAGAATTTGACTCATCTAGCTAGTTTAGAATAGCAAGTGAGCACGTATTAGAGTAATGAAGTTTAGATCATAGTATTAGAGTTGTTTCGGGTGTTCCGGGGATGTCCGTAATTTAGTATGGATAAGTTGTAAGTTCCGCAAATAGCGGTTTTGACCTTGTGTTGTTATTTGTTTTGACAGATCGAACCCGGATCATGAGTGTTTGCCTAGCCAGGTAAGTAATCCATGCGATGACTACTTGTGATGTGATATGTTTGAATTTAGATAATAAAGCAAATCTATAAGTATATGTATAACCATAAAATGAGAATTATGAATATGCAAGTAAAATACTAGAAAGTCCAAGATTAAGATTAAAGAATGATAAAGTATATGAATATGATGTTATGATACCTGGGTTTGGGGGTTGTAGAAACTACACCCTAGGGATTGTGATTAAAGTTTAAAGTTTAAAGGAATGTAATGACGAGTGCGATATATATAAGTATATCTTCTTAATAAGAAAAATGGAATACATATGTCATTATTTTATAAGTAAACTTGGATAATTCTATACGTGTGTGTTTACGTATATGTGTAAATATGGTTGCCCGATAAAGTAGGTTATGAACCTGAGTAGCATAGAAAAATGTGAATGGAATTATGCAGTGATGAATATGAGAAAGTATGAGTCTATTAGTATAAGTAACAGTGTTTATAGAAGGCATGTTATATTTATATGTATACTAGTGTGAAATACATTTCAGAATGCAACAGAGATAAAGTATGAACATATTAATATATGTGTATACAAGTATATAATAATATGACTATATATAAAGACAAGTTTTCTGTGTGCATATAGTGTGCATGTATATAAATGATTTCAATGCGTCATAAGTATGGTTAAGATAAGCGAAAGTATAAGAAGTGAGTATGCTTGAATATGTACATAAGCATGTAAGCAATGTAAGAAAGCATGGCTAGGGTAGAAGGAAGCATGAGAATTGCATATGCATATATGTATGTGTTAAGATTTTCAGTAGTTGAACAAAAGTTGAGAACGTTTTCAAAGATTAAAAATGTTTTAAAGAAAGCTTCAGATGTTTTAAAATACAACGTATTTCAGAAAGATGTTTCTTCTAGTTTTGAGATTTTAAAGCATAAGTTTTATGATTTTTTAGTTTTCGGGGCATGAGGTAAAAACTCACCCCAGTATGTAACTTCAGATACAGCTGAAATTGACGGACACAGATAGCATGTGCACATGTTGAGGACTGAGGGGACGCTCTCAGATCCTCCAGATGGGCTAGGGGACGGCGAGATGTAACGCCCCTAGACCCCCAGATTATGAGACAGTTATGGCATGCTTTGGGGGACGGCGAGACGTAACGCTCCAGAGTCATGGTTTTGCACTTCTGTCTCCAGATAGGCGTATGGGGGACGACGAGACGTAACGCCTCCATGCGCCAGTTTTTCTACAGATACCCAGATACCAGTTTTCAAAAAGGAGTTTTGAAATATTATATTTTTCAGAAAAATGGTTTTCTGAGATACAAAACCCAGAAAAAGTTTTAGTTATAGTTTTCAAATACGGATTATAGTTTTAAGATACAGTTCAGTTTTCAAATACGTATTATAGTTTTGAGATACAGTTCAGTTTTCAAATATAGATTACAGTTTCAAACAACGTTTTCAGCTTTCAGATACAGTTTTCATAAAGAGCTTTTCCAGAAAGAGAAAATTAAGTAAAGTTTTCAGCAAAGAATTTTCAGAAAGAAACTTTCAGATAATAGTTTTTCAGAAAGAGTTTTCAAAGAGTATCTTCTAAAGACATAGCTTGTTGAAGTAAAGTATGATTTGCAATTATTGCATATAAGTCATGTATTCTAGTAAGTTATTTGAGATGCATATAGTTGATGGTAATGCATTATAGCATGAGTACATTTAGATGCATGTAACTAACATTGATACATGGTATCATCATTCTATTTATATGTATTTGTTGATGATGTTGGTATGAGATGTAGGGCTATATAAGAAATTCTCCTTGTGAATATTTAATGTGTGATAAATATTTGAAGGAAAGAACATATGGTAAGTGTTAGTGTTCTTTGAACATTCATAGGATCTAATAAGCATGAGAAACATTTCATATGATCATTATAAGGTGCGGAATAAACTTACAATGAGTGGATAGAGCTTTAAAACCTTTTGAGAGGATGAACTCCAAGTTCCAACCTTTTGATGATTCCAAGCCTTTGATGATTCCAAGTTTTTGAGTAGTTTCCCTTTTGATGATTCCAAGCTATTGAGTAGTTTCCCTATCACCTTTGTCAACTTCCAAAGTGCTAGCTTTTAGTTGATTTGAAACAAATCCAAGAGAGAAGAGGAGTAGAGAATTCGGCCAAGCTTAGTTCTCTAGGGTTTTCATTTTTTTCTCATCTAATGAATAGTGTTGTGTAACAAGTGTAGAGATTTTCCTTTTTGTTATTCACCTTTAGGTAAAACTATTTCACCATTTTTACCCTAAACTTGGTAGGTTTGGTAAATGGTTTTACAAAAAGTAAAACAAGGTGGTTGAGTGGTTGGTGGCTTGGCATAAATGCCAACTACCACCACCTACCACACATGTGAAGTGGGCCCCACATATTTGAATTCAAAATTCAAATATCTCTACGAACATTTACCGCGGCTCGGTTCCGTTTAATCCGATTAAACGAACTTCTGTCGTTAAATAATTAAATCTAATTTAATTAAATATCGATGCCTCGCAAATATATTACGATCGACGTTTACGAATTAATTCTAAATTAACTCGTTCGTTCGTATTAAAGTCCGACTTTAATTTCGTAACGAAATCCAATTCGTATTAATATATCCGATATATTAATTTTAGCCCATTTAAATAAATTAAATAGAAAAATCAAATTTAACTATTAAATTTATTTTACCGATTAATTCCAAATTAATCGCGTTCTCTCTCTACTGAACACATTTAATCCCGGATTAAATAAAGCCCCAATTAATCCCAGATTAATTTTCTCTCTCTATATTAATCCCAGATTAATTATATTTTAAGTCAACTGTCATCGGTGAATCTTTGGGAAGCGACCCAAGAGATCTCTGGATATGTTGGCAGTAAATCCGGTTATCGGACTATCCGATAAAGTGAGTACCTCGTACTACGTGCTTACCGATTTACAAGACATGGTTGGCTTCTAGCAAAGCACCGTGCCTACCCAATTCTCCAGAAATATTCTTACTGGAATATATAATCTATGTCCGGCGTAGTATACGTCATATTGCGTATTGCGATCCAGTATCTGATGATCACATGCTAGGCCTGGGGCTGGAGAAGTGTCTGCCCCGTACGAAGCATATATCGGATATCAAGCAACTAGTCTCTTTGAATCGGATAATCATGACCTTGTCATATTATCACGATGGTTGCAACACTATAGAGAACTAGTTCCGAATCCCTGCGTGATTATCATCTCCATATGTCTGAAGTGATACTCCCATCTCGACATCACATCCAATACACTACGATTCTCAATAAACTTAGAAGAGGCGCACATAGAATCTGTTAAAGCCCTGGACGACCAAAACAAAAGTTTACTGATTGTCGCAAGTACTAGCGATGCCAGTCTCAAGTTAAGACCAAATACACCTACCCTGAAGCGGACTCCCATAGACACACAGACATACTACTAATGGGATTCCGCGGGGTCTATCCAGAGCGAAGCTGTTTTCCGTACCATCGGTAAAACACAACCTCATATCGTACTTGCATAAGTATCCAATACTTAAACATATGAGAACTGTGCCGTTATGCCCTCACAACGCGCACAAGTGCAATACTAGTCTATTCCGTATTATCGATGTCCAGTCTCGATAATACTACGACTAGGGATATTTAATGATTAAACCTTTATGGATTGATACTGTCTCATATCATCTCAATCCGGAACTAATCATATGGACTTTTACCATTTATATATATCAAAGTAATTACATTACAAAACGGTAAAATGTAATTTCATTACTACATAGTTAATTTCGTATAAAAACACAATGTCTTTTACAAACAGTGACGCTATGGGTCATAACTGTCAAACAGTAAGAATACTAGAACATGTTGCAATGATTACATGTGTATGTATACATGATC
>SKCR01004686.1:0-26245 GCA_019454045.1 Zanthoxylum bungeanum | reverse complement strand
AGAATGCTCGTGTTCGTATGGCGTTCGTGAACGCGTTCGAACGGAAATGAGACCTGATGCATGATAAGGCAAAAATACATGCGCGTTCGAGTTGCGTTCGTAAACGCGTTCGAACGAGAACATACCTGATGCATGAAATAAGACACAATACATAAACAATAAAATAAAGGGGGCACGGCGAAGTACTGCCGTAAAGGTGGCCTTTTGGGGCTCTTGATCTCTCAAAGAGAGGACCTTTAGACCATCATACTAAGCCCATGCGCGTCACATCACATCATGCATACAGACATAAAGACAATCATACTATTCTAAGTATGTCCGATTGAACGTATTTAGACCATCATACTAAGCCCATGCACTCGATCATATCATATGGGAATAAGCAACATACAGAATTTAAATGACAAGAA
Source organism: Zanthoxylum bungeanum (assembly GCA_019454045.1). Taxonomy (NCBI): domain Eukaryota; kingdom Viridiplantae; phylum Streptophyta; class Magnoliopsida; order Sapindales; family Rutaceae; genus Zanthoxylum; species Zanthoxylum bungeanum. Next base: position 25,835 of record SKCR01004686.1, on the reverse strand, counting down.
ATAAATAAACCAAAGCAGAACCACACAAGAGAAGGTGCCGTTTACTCAAGTGGTACGTGGAGTTGTGTCCCATGTACAGACCGCACTACCGTCCATTCGGATTCGGCTACGGAATTTACGTCTGGGTTTCCATCCTATATACCACAAGAGACGACACTCTTCCATTTCATTCAAACCACAACATGCATCCATAAACGACTCTCATGCGAATAGAATTCAATAATAATAAAAAAAACGAATATAAACTAATGAAAAGGTACCCTCAGGTCTAACCTTTTAAATCACCTCTCGGATGTACGGTACACGATCGTCGGAAGGGTGGATGCTCCGCAACTCTCCCGGTTCACTGGTTCACTGTTCTCGTTCGTTGTCTTACTGTTTTGAGTCGTCGTTCTCCGTCTTTTGCTATTGTTTCCTTGTGGTTTCGCTGCCGTTTCCTCTTTGTCTTTTGCTTACTGTTTTTGGGTGTCTTCTTCCTGTAATTTTTTATGTGTGTTGTGTATGAGTTAGGGACTAGCTAGTAGCTAAGGTTGAGAAGGTTGGTGAATGGTTCTTTTTATAGGCAAAAGGGTTGGGCTTGACAAGGAAAGGGATTTGGCTAATTAAAGAGGGATTTGATTTGGTTTGGATAAGGGAAGCAAGAGATTGAGGGGGGAAAAATCTTGGCTAGATAGGGAAGGTTGGATATTTGATTGGCTTGGTTTATGAATACAATATTTTAAGTTTGGGAATAATCTTATTAGAATGGGAATATAATTGGTTGATTGATTTTAATTAGGCATGATTATATTTTGATTTAGTATGTGATTTGTTTAATTTAGGCATGATTTTAGTTTAAGTTGGTAATTGTTTATTTTATGTTTGGTATATGTTTTATTTAATCATTTAATTAATTTAATTATTATTATTTAGTTAATGTTTTAATTAATATTTATTTATTTAAATTGGGATGTGTTTTATGAGCTTTGGGGGGCTAATTGGGCTGGATGTGAGGCTAGCAGCAAAACCAGAATTACCGACACCGTTCGAACGCGGCACGAACGCCCGTAATCCGTTTGACGTTCGAACGTAAACACGAACGTAGCACGAACGAAAACAGTGAACCTTGTTTATTCTGAATTTCCCCTTCCGATGTCCGTTTCCCGTGACCTCCGTGAGTTAAAAGGTAGTGTCTCCAAAATGAGACTCATCATAGGGACTTATGTGTAAAAATGCAGTGCCTACAGTCGCCCCCACTTTGATGGGACTTGTGTAATGTGCAACAGTGACAATCCTATCAAAGTTATGCAATGCATTTCTACTTACCTGGCTCGCCAGCTGCCACTTGACTTACCATGTGTTGAGTTGCGTTGATTTGGTGGTGAGGTGCTGCGACCCCTGGTTCATTCCCGAACCGTGCTCCATTTTTAGAGTGTCATTCTCGGCCTGTTCCTTCCTGAATTGTATTGAGATGAGGCTTTATTCCTCCCGAGCTTTATTCCCGAACTGTTTAGATGAGGCTTTATTCCTCCGAGCTTTATTCCCGAACTGCTTACTGTGTAGAGATAGTGCTTTATTCCATGATTGTTTGGACTGTGGGCTTTATTCCCGAACTGTATTGAGATGAGGCTATATTCCCCTGTACTTTGTTCCTGAACTGTTGCGATGAGGCTTTATTCCTCCTGAGCTTTATTCTCGAACTGTTGAGATGAGGCTTTATTCCTCCCGAGCTTTATTCCCGAACTGCTGACTGTGTAGATATAGGGCTTTATTCCATGATTGTTGGGACTGTGGGCTTTATTCCCGAACTGTATTGAGATGAGGCTCTATTCCTCCCGAGCTTTATTCCCGAACTGTACTGACATGAGGCTTTCTTCCCCTTGAGCTTTGTTCTCAAACTATACTGATATGAGGCTTTTTTCCCCTTGAGCTTTGTTCTCAAACTATACTGATATGAGGCTTTCTTCCTCTTGAGCTTTGTTCTCAAACTATACTGACATGAGGCTTTTATTCCCATGGGCTTTGTTCCCGAACTGTGTTGATATGAGGCTTTATTCCCCTGTACTTTGTTCCCGAACTGTTGCGATGAGGCTTTATTCCTCCCGAGCTCTATTCTCGAACTGTTGAGATGAGGCTTTATTCCTCCCGAGCTTTATTCCCGAACTGTTGAGATGAGGCTCTATTCCTCCCGAGCTTTATTCCCGAACTGTACTGACATGAGGCTTTCTTCCCCTTGAGCTTTGTTCTCAAACTTTACTGACGTGAGGCTTTCTTCCCCTTGGGTTTTATTCCCGAACTGTACTGACATGAGGCTTTCTTCCCCTTGGGTTTTATTCCCGAACTGTACTGACATGAGGCTTTCTTCCCCTTGAGCTTTGTTCTCAAACTATACTGATATGAGGCTTTCTTCCTGAACTGAACTGAATGTAGGCTTTCTTCCTGAACTGAACTGAATGTAGGCTTTCTTCCTGAACTGAACTGAATGTAGGCTTTCTTCCTGGACTGAACTGAATGTAGGCTTTCTTCCTGAACTGTGTTGAGTGTGGGCTTTATTCCCGAACTGTGCTGACATGAGGCTTTCTTCCCCTTGAGCTTTGTTCTCAAACTTATACTGATATGAGGCTTTCTTCCTCTTGGCTTTGTTCCCTGACTGTGTTAACTGTGGGCTTTGTCCCCGAACTGTACTGAATGTGGGCTTTATTCCCGAGTTTGTAGGCTTTCTTCCTGAACTGTACTGAATGTGGGCTTATTCCCGAGCTGTGCTGACATGAGGCTTTCTTCCCCTGAACTGATATGGGCCTTGCCCTCGATCTGATACTGATGCTAATATTGGTGCTTCTGACTGGCTTTCATTTGCCGCTTTCTCTCTTTCTTCTTTAAAACCTGTGAACACAAAACAAACACAAAACACAAAAGGAATGCAAAATATGTTACGTGTATGCATGCATGCGTGAATGAGTTTCATATCCCGTTGGGTTAGGTCTTCTGTCAATTCTATTGATGACCATTCTTCTCTTGGGGAAAGTACCATTTCCACCTGTCTTCACTGATTTGTTCCAGGAACCTGTTTCTTTCCAAGTCTAACAGTCCCACTGTCTCCATTTCCCAATTCCTGAATGGCTAACTTATCTTTTCTGCTTGCTTCTTTTGAGGATTCCCTACGTTCTGAGTATCACATTACCAAGATTGAACACACTCATGTTGCCAGTTTGAAAGTAATAGTCTTAGGCAGATAAATGAAATGATCGCCTTTATTATTTGTTGAGGAAACGTTCGAACAAAATCAATGTCTTTATTAAAAATGCAGGATCATAATTGAATAAGATCCGGGAAACAAACACCTCCATAATTTGCATCTTCGTCTTCACCCGTCTTTTTGCTTTCTTCGAACATCAGATTCTCCAACTGCAGTAGTTCTTTTCCCATTTACTTCTCCTTTTTGCCACCTCCTCCCCGTCACTGTCCGAGAAGTTTTCCCAGAAATCCCCCATCTGCTTTATTTCATTTTTGCCACTGTTGTCCTGTATCCCCATGCGAGAAGTTTGATGGTTGTGGGTTTGGAAGGCAAGGTTGTCTGGTAGGCCAGTGTTGATCATATGTGTGGGTGGAGGTTTTCTATGTGTGTCGGGTTGTTCTTTTTCAGGGTCAGGTATTTTGTGTGAGTCTATGAGGTCTTGGATTTCGTGCCTAAGGCGGGTGCAATTGTTAGTTTCATGACCTTTTTGCTGATGGAAGTAACAGTAAAGGTTCGGGTTAAGGTAGCATGGCACAAGGTTTGGAAGTGGTTTAGGCTCTAAGGGATATAAGAGTCCTTGCCTTTTCAGTTCTTCAAATACCTCCGGCAAAGGTTTACCCAGATCGGAGAATTGTCTATTTCTGATGGGGGTAAGCCCAGAGGGAGTGGGCTTGGTCCTTGAAGGTTTCCCAATGATTTTTCCATTCTGGTTGCACAACTTTCTATTATTGGCTACACGGGGTACAGTCAAACTGGCCACAACATTGGTCAAAACTTGCAATTGCTCAATAATTTCAGCTACTTTGATCTCCAATTGATCTAGGCGGGATCCCTCGTTGGCGGATTCACTCATGCTTGTTGCTGTTCTTTTAGTGAGTCGTATCTCTTCCCTAACCCAACGGGAAACTATGATGGCTTTTAGGAAAAAATGGGGTTAACATGGTGCATGTATGCATGAGGTGCATGTGATGCATGATATGCATGCGATACAAGAAATATATCAACTCATTAAAATTTTCACACAAATCGGCTCATCATCATTTTAGAAGTTTTTGGGCCAACTGTCATAGGAGTGAACCCGTCCTAGTTTAAATGGCCCAACGAGTTCATGTCTTATGGCAAAGAGCCCAACTAAATCCAAATGATAAAATTCCAAACACAATCATAAAATGGCCCATTGTTACTTAGAAGCCTTTTGGCCCAATCGTCATAAGATGTGTCATTGTCCCATTTTAAATGGCCTAACAAGTCCATATCCCATGATAAATGGTCCAAATGGATCCAAACAACGATGTTCTCAAACACAAGAAAGATGATGCAAACATGACATAATAATTTTTTACAAAGTGGCCCATCAACATTTCAGAAGCTTTTGGCCTAATAGTCATAAGGTGCGAACTTGCCCCAGTTTAAATGGCCCAGCAAGCTCGCATTTCTGACAATAGTCCAACTGCATCCAAATGAGGATGGTCCACAAGCACATATTCAAGGAAATAATTGTTACTTTAGCCAACCCGGTCTATAGGTGGGTTAGTAAGAGTATAGACAAAGGCTCTCACCGGCGAAGGATGGCCCACAACTAGGTCTCCCCACTCTAGGGTTCGAGCAACCAAGTGAGCGCACCCTTTTTTATACACTAAGGTGCGTGCCAATGAGCTATGGTGTGTGACGGACTGTCAAATGGATTTCCCGTTGTAGATCCCCCAGAGGGAAGGTGGAGCGAGGCTTACTTAAATACCCAAGCCTCTTAGGCTCTTATCGCTTGTTGTCAGGAATAAACAACGAGTCCTCCAAATTAGTCCATCACAATAGGCTACGAGTAGATGGCTATCTAGGTGCCTTCACAGCTTTTCCTTCTAGAAAGGTAGTGAATGAAGGAAGACACCAAACCATTACCTAGCCTAAAAATGCCTTTGATTAAACCCTCACTTTATCCACTATAGACACGGTCAATTAAAACATAAATCCAATCATTACAAGACAATATTCGGGGCCGATTCTCTATCCCCAGTGGAGTCGCCAGACTGTGGACAACAGGACCTGGGCGACGCTTTTCTGTCCCGGGCTCGCGGCCCGGTTGGGAGTACGGAGTAGCCACGGGGGACTAAACCGGAGAGTATGGAGTCGCCACCCGGTGTGAACCTGGAAAATGAGATTTAAGGCCGCACTCACCCCTCGCAAGGGAAGACCTCAAACCGTTGGGTTCGGAATGGTCCCTTACTTATGTCACTTGTAATAAAAGGATTTATGTGATAATTTAACCAGGCTTAAATAACATTTATTTCCAAAGATATCATGCTTCTAAATTCATATGCATACATCAACAAGTTCATCACAACATGCAACATCACATGGCAATCTCATGAACATATTTCAATCCTATGATATGGAAAACTAAGAACAACATAATCATGCTTGAGTACTATCTCATGAACCTATTAACCAAATAACATGCTAACAGCCTAATCATGCTTGAATACAAATAATACAGTTGGCTATATAACGCAAGAAAGATCAACCAAGAGGCAATATGCATGAATATGATAAGACAGACTCAGTTCAGTGTGTGCGCGTTCGTGTAGCGTTCGTAAACGCGTTCGAACGGTAAACAGAAATTCGTGTTCGTATGGCGTTTGATAACGCGTTCGAACGGAAATGAAACAGAATGCTCGCGTTCGTATGGCTTTGATAACGCGTTTGAACGGAAATGAAACAGAATGATCACGTTCGAGTAGCGTTCGTAAACGCGTTCGAACGGAAATGAAACAGAATGCTCACGTTCGAGTAGCGTTCGTAAACGCGTTCGAACGTAAATGAAACAGAATGCTCACGTTCGTATGGCGTTCGTGAACGCGTTCGAACGGAAATGAGACCTGATGCATGATAAGGCAAAAATGCATGCGCGTTCGAGTTGCGTTCGTAAACGCGTTCGAACGAGAACAGACCTGATGCATGAAATGAGACACAATACATAAACAACAAAATAAAGGGGGCGCGGCGAAGTACTGCCGTAAAGGTGGCCTTTTGGGGCTCTTGATCTCTCAAAGAGAGGACCTTTAGACCATCATACTAAGCCCATGCGCGTCACATCACATCATGCATACAGACATAAAGACAATCATACTATTCTAAGTATGTCCGATTGAACGTATCTCGCATTCAACCGAACACACATCAATCGGTGCGGCAAAGCGTCGTGGTGAAGGATTTTAACCCCTCCAATTAGGGAACCTTTCATCGCACTTACTAAGCCCATGCACTCGATCATATCATATGGGAATAAGCAACATACAGAATTTAAATGACAAGAATAAATAAACCAAAGCAGAACCACACAAGAGAAGGTGCCGTTTACTCAAGTGGTACGTGGAGTTGTGTCCCATGTACAGACCGCACTACCGTCCATTCGGATTCGGCTACGGAATTTACGTCTGGGTTTCCATCCTATATACCACAAGAGGCGACACTCTTCCATTTCATTCAAACCACAACATGCATCCATAAACGACTCTCATGCGAATAGAATTCAATAATAATAAAAAAACGAATATAAACTAATGAAAAGGTACCCTCAGGTCTAACCTTTTAAATCACCTCTCGGATGTACGGTACACGATCGTCGGAAGGGTGGATGCTCCGCAACTCTCCCGGTTCACTGGTTCACTGTTCTCGTTCGTTGTCTTACTGTTTTGAGTCGTCGTTCTCCGTCTTTTGCTATTGTTTCCTTGTGGTTTCGCTGCCGTTTCCTCTTTGTCTTTTGCTTACTGTTTTTGGGTGTCTTCTTCCTGTAATTTTTTATGTGTGTTGTGTATGAGTTAGGGACTAGCTAGTAGCTAAGGTTGAGAAGGTTGGTGAATGGTTCTTTTTATAGGCAAAAGGGTTGGGCTTGACAAGGAAAGGGATTTGGCTAATTAAAGAGGGATTTGATTTGGTTTGGATAAGGAAGCAAGAGATTGAGGGGGACAAATCTTGGCTAGATAGGGAAGGTTGGATATTTGATTGGCTTGGTTTATGAATACAATATTTTAAGTTTGGGAATAATCTTATTAGATTGGGAATATAATTGGTTGATTGATTTTATTAGGCATGATTATATTTTGATTTAGTATGTGATTTGTTTAATTTAGGCATGCTTTTAGTTTAAGTTGGTAATTGTTTATTTTATGTTTGGTATATGTTTTATTTAATCATTTAATTAATTTAATTATTATATTATTTAGTTAATGTTTTAATTAATATTTATTTATTTAAATTGGGATGTGTTTTATGAGCTTTGGGGGGCTAATTGGGCTGGATGTGAGGCTAGCAGCAAAACCAGAATTACCGACACCGTTCGAACGCTTTCTCGAACGCGGCACGAACGCCCGTAATCCGTTTGACGTTCGAACGTAAACACGAACGTAGCACGAACGAAAACAGTGAACCTTGTTTATTCTGAATTTCCCCTTCCGATGTCCGTTTCCCGTGACCTCCGTGAGTTAAAAGGTAGTGTCTCCAAAATGAGACTCATCATAGGGACTTATGTGTAAAAATGCAGTGCCTACAGATATAATGTCTATCGTAATTAATATCACAAAGATTTAAGAGATATGGTGTCAAGCAATCAACTCAAACTAATAATAAATTCGACATAACAATACTCATCAGTAGAAGGAAAATTACGAATTAAATATACTACTTAGAAATTATAAATTCATAGATAGGCTACAATTGCATCCCTAGTCGATGAAGCTTCGTTATATACATGATGAAAACAAAAATCATTAAAGTTTACATGAAACCCTAGAAGTTCTTGATGATCCAAGCCTTGAGAATACTCTTTTTTTTTTCTCTCCAAAATTCGTTACCTTATGGTTTGTAGGAGTTTGGGTTTTATAGAGCGGATGTAGGGAGACTTTCCTATTTGTAACATGACTGTTCTCATTATGTCATGATACGGGCCAGTGACCCGCCACAAAGGGCTTGGTGTCACGCCCCTGACCTTGATCAACTCATTGGAATGTGTTGTATAAGGTCGTATCGCTCCACAATTATCTTGGTGTCGCACCACAAATGCAGAATGGTTGGTGTCGCGCCACAACTTCCAAATTAGGCTTGCATAAATTTACATTGTGTTAATGGTTGTACTAGCCCACCGAATGTAGGACGTTACCGGCAGAAGACATGAATAACCCAACTCTTTGAGCCTCAATTCTAACAAAAAAGGGACACGACACACCCTAAAAATCGGACACCATGAAACACAGTCCACTACAAGAAATTACAGTTTTAGCGACAGAATTTAGAGACGGAATATTCCGTTTCAAAATTTAACAACGAAATAGAGACGGAATTAAAATGAATAATGAAATTAGGGACGTAATTTAGCGAGGAAAAAAAATTCCATCTCTAAATTAGAGACGGAAACGAAAATCTATCGCTAATTAGAGACAGATTATTATTCCGTCGCTAATTTCATTTAGAAACGGAATTTTTCTGTGGCTAATTAGAAACAGAATTACTATTCTGTCGCAATTAGAAACAGAATTACTATTCCGTCGCTAAATAGAAACATAATATTTATTCCGTAGCTAATTTTAAAAATCGGACACTAGCACCAAAACGACCTGTAATAAATATCAGATATGTAAAAAAGACCTTTGGTCCCAACCTAAGATATCTCAATTCCTAACATCAATACTCAAGGGCTTCATGCCCACAATTACACATACAAATCAAAAGTTTTATTTATATACATATACATAACAACTTGCATAACACGACTTATAACATAATCAACATAACTTCTAGACTTGTACGACACTGCTCAGGACTCTAGAGTGGCTGACTGCAACTTGGGTGATCTGTCGTCTCCAGCATGACTTCCCAAAAGCTTGTGTGGCTAACCAATCTAGTTGCCAACCTGCAAACTAGTAAATTGTTGTGGTGTAAGTTATAAAACTCAGTAAGTAACCACACTCATACCACATACAAACAACGATAAATCTCGGTAGTGTATATATATATATATATCAGAAATACACGAGAGAATCATCCAAACATACTTACGCAAACCGTATACCGATGCGATCAATCGAAGCTCGTACGAGACTCATTACCAATGTTAGAAAAGGTAAGAGATGAATTTAATCTGACTAGATACCTTAACCAAAACTATTATGACACGAGCCAATCACCTAACCAAACTGATGACACACAATTTACCATACAAATACCACAAGGTCAATTTCATCCATCATCAGAACAGAAAACATAATACAAATTCCAAATAGTCAATGTCATTCATCAAATCCGAAAACATAATACAAATTTCAAAAAGTAAATAATATCTATCATCAGAAATGGGAATCATTATACAAATTCCATGCAATCAATCTCATCCACCCTTAAAAATAAAAAACATAAAGTAACCATTTTAATCTCATCTTTTGAAAATACATTATAAAGTCAATCTTTTGAAAATACTTTAGAAAACTAATCAGGCGTCCAATGTCCGAGTCACACGTCTTAATCAGACATTGATCGAAACGGGATCATATCAACATATGGTAACGGATCGTGCCATTTCATATGGATGGACCATATACAAGCAACACAGCGGGTCAAAATCATTAAAACAAATAAAATATAGTACGAGCACCGTGGCAGAAATATATCATATCATATCGTGAATGAAATCAAATATATCCCAATTAGATGGAAGTTTTTTTGAAAGCAACTTCTTTAAAAATTCTTCTTTTTTTTTTTTTTTCAGAAAACCAAAATAAGGATATTTAAAGGATAACATAAATATATTTTGTTGAAAATGAAATCAAATCTCAAATCAATGTCATCTTAAATCTATATCAGACGTCCAGAAACTAATTCAAATGGGTGAATAAACTAGACATCAAATGTCCAGGTTGCGCGTAAAGACCGAACATATCAGGACCATGGCGACAGAGGGTAGCAGGTCGATCCACAATAGCTAGACAAGATCCTATACAAGCACCACGATGGTTTCAAAAACATAAAACAAAGAAAAACGTAGTATGAGCACCGTGACAGAAACATATCATATCATATCAAAAGTGAAATCAAAATATTTCATTTGAAAACAAAAATTTCAAAATGAACTTTTCAAATCACTTATTTCGAAGAACAAACAACGAGAACATCCATACACTTATCAGACTTGTCACATATCACGCATCAAACCTGAAAGTCTCCGAAAAGTTCGAAAATATTTCAAACGGATCCTGAACATTTCAGATCTTTCTTGTTCCTTCCAAAACTAATCAAACCTCTTAATACATCATAATATATTCCAGGACAACCATATAACTGAAATCGTTTATTATGTATTTTCAAATAATCTTCCGCAAAAGCTTCCGATAACACTACGGAAGGATCCTGGACCCTCCAAAACTTTTCGAAACCATCTAAAAATTATCATATCATCGTAGTTAACTCATATCTATCATTATATTCATCAAAGCATATACAAGCACGAAATCTGATTTTACCGGAAACTCATAAATCCTACTGGATTATTCCAATCTTTTCTGATTTCACCCGGATTCAACCAATAGCACACATATAATACATTCAAGATCAATTCACACAATACACATCAAAACATAACTCTACGAATCTATTGGGTGCATCCGAATATAAATCATTAACTTGAAAAATAACGAATTTTACCATGATGTCATACCACGATTCCGAAGGTGTATACGGACTCCTAACGCTAACATGAACGCGCTGAAATCGACGGAATTCAAATCGAAGCTTTTGGGCGAATGGTATCACTATTCATATTTCGTGAGTGGATTATGCAAGAGTTTCGATTTGGCGAGTGGATTATGCAAAATCAACATTTTTTGTTGATTTTTGTTTACATTTTGTTCTATAAAATCGAAATCACAGCCTCGTAGTACGTTCCAAGAGTTTCTATTTGGCGAGTGGATTATGCAACGAAATGAAGCGACGAGGCCAGAGCAAAACAAAGGTGCCACACACGATTATCTCTTTGATTTGCCATTTTCCGATGTGTTTTGGCTGACCACCAGCCACCATTAGACAGAGGATAGTCTGGCGCACCGTTATTGTCGGCCCACCGGCCGACGGTGGCCGAACTGTGGAGTGGCGCCACCAACTCCAATCGTGCGTGAAGATGTGAATGGAGGTCGGGTGTGAAGGTTTAGCAACTTTTTTCATTTCTGAAATTTCTAAAAAGTATGAGTATTTACAGGAAAATTTCATAAAAATTACAAACTGACCCCCTTAAATTTGCAATTAGGTCTCTGAAAGTGTATTGATTCGGAAATTTGAACTTTTGAGTCCCTTCTAGTATATACTTCAAAAAATATTCAACACAAAAGCTGTTTATCTCGGAAAATCGAGTCCAACAGTTTAAAAATCACCTCAATCGGGGTTCGTTTGCTATTTTTATAACCAAAACAATAAAATTTCTCCACATAAAATAATATACTTAAATCACGTAATCAGTCTTTTCAACTTTCACGATTTTCAATGCAGTGAAACTCCACTTCAATACATTCCAACATATATTTTAACACTTAAACTCTTATTCTCCAACATCGTCTCTTTCTGAGACCAAAACTTCAATCCATCAATCTTCTAGAATTATTTCAAAAATTCGGGAAATTACAATGGTGCACCAAAAAGGTGGTGTCACACCACCAATGCAGAACACGCTGATTCTGAGATAGATAGGATCTGGTCTTCGTTGATCTTTGTTGTATTTATTTCTGAATTATTCAATAATGTCTGTAACTCCATATTTGCAAAACAAACAAGTAAACTAGCCAAATTGAGTGTTGTTCTGCAAAATCGACACCACAGCCTCGTAGTAAGTTCCAAGAGTTTCGATTTGGCGGGCAAATTATGCAACGAAATGAAGCGACGAGCCTATAGCAAAACAAAGATGCCACACGCGATTACCTCTTTGATTTGCCATTTTCCGATATGTTTTGGCTGACCACCAGCCACCATTAGACAGAAAATAGTCTGGCGCACCGTTAGTGTCGGCCCGCCGGCCGTCGGTGGCCGAACTGTGGATGGCGTGGCCACCAACTCCAATCGTGCGTGAAGATGTGAAGGGAGGTCGGGTGTGAAGGTTTAGCAACTTTTTTCATTTCTGAAATTTCTAAAAAGTATGAGTATTTATAGGAAAATTTCATAAAAATTACAAACTGACCCCCTCAAATTTGCAATTAGGTCTCTGAAAGTGTATTCATTCGGAAATTTGAACTTTTGAGTCCCTTCTAGTATATACTTCAAAAAATATTCAACACAAAAATTTTTATCTCTCGGAAAAAAAAGTCCAACAGTTTAATAATCACCTCAATCAGGGTTCGTTTCCCATTTCTATAACCAAAACAATAACTTTCTTTCTCGGCATAAAATAATATACTTAAATCACGTAATTAGTCTTTTCAACTTTCACGATTTTCAATGCTGTGAAACTCCACTTCAATACATTCCAACATATATTTTAACACTTAAACTCTTATTCTCCAACATCGTCTCTTTCTGAGACCTAAACTTCAATCCATCAATCTTCTAGAATTATTTCAAAAATTCAGGAAATTACAATGGTGCACCAAAAAGGTGGTGTCACATGACCAATGCAGAACACGCTGATTCTGAGATAGATAGGATCTGGTCTTCGTTGATCTTTGTTGTATTTATTTTTGAATTATTCAATAATGTCTGTAAAACTCCATATTTGCAAAACAAACAAGTAAACTAGCCAAATTGAGTGTGATGGCTACATGAACTGCAGGCAGGTGGCGTGATGAAGGACAGCTAGTGGGGGGCTTTTTTGGTGCGTGGAATGGAGCAGATTGTGGGGTAAAGGGGACTGGTTGATTCGGCAGCGCGTTTTATGTTTTCGTATGGCCTAGCTATGTGTGGTGTTCACGTGAAAGGGGGATGTGGGATTTGTTTATAATTTTTGTTTGTTTGAAGAATGATAGGGCTGGTGAGGGGCGTTTATTTGGCCGATGTGGGTTGTTGCTCCTTTTGTTGTTCACGTTTGTATTTGCTGGTTGAGGAACTGCTTTGTGTTTTGGCGTAAGTGGAGTTGCTTACGTGAGGGGCTCTTGAGGGGCTGTTGTTGTTTGTGAGTGGGAGTGAGGCGTGAGCAGCAAAGGTTATCGTTTCTGATTTTGTGAGGTTCCGCCGAGAGTGAGAGCTGCGAGAGGTCTGTGTTTGTTGTGGCTTTTTTGTGTTGTGTATGTGCTATGTGGCTAGGGTTTATTTTAGCTACGGTCGTGAGAGAGAAGGAATTTTTGGGTTCTGTTTGTTCTCAACGCCGTGTGGTTTTAATGAATGGCTCGATAATGGAGAGAGATGGTGGCGTCAAGGAGGTGATGAGAGAGATGAGTTAGGTTTAGGGTTTGTGATGCCGTCCAAGCGAGAGAGAGAGTGAGCTGCTGTCCAAGAGGATTAAGGTTTGTTGTTTATATAGTAGTGTATTAGGGTTTCTGCATGGGTTTATTTGGAAGGAAAGAAATCATGTAAATCGGGATGGATTTGATTAGTTTATAAAGAGAAAGAATATTTATAATTTGGTGGGTGAATATTTTTAATTGGGTGAGTGAATTATTAAATTATGAATGAATTTATTTTGATTTGATTTAATTTAATTTAATTTAATTTAATTTGTGAATGTGATTTAATTTAATTTAATTTAAGTTTAATTTAATTTATTTTAATTTGTGACATGTATTTTAAATGTTTTAATTATTTAATTTGTGAGATGTGATTTAATTGGTTTGGGGTGTTTTTAAATAGAGGTCCAACAAGCGAGTTAAATCCGACCAAATGCCAATTTCCAACTTTGCCCTTCCGACGTCCGTTTCCCGCGGCTTTCACAACCAAAGAGGTAGTGTCTCCATACGAGACTCATCATCGGGACTTATATGAAAAAATGCAATGCCTACAGTCGCCCCCACTTTGATGGGACTTGTGCAGTGTGTGACAATGACAATCCTATCAAAGTACGTGCAATGCATTTTTACTTACCTGGCTCGCCAGCTGCCACCTGACTTGCCTGCTGCTTTGAACTGAGTTGATATGGTGCCGAGGTGCCTCGACCTCTGGGCTTTGTTCCCGAACCACCGAATGTGAACCGTGCTGATGATGAAGTGGGCCCTCGACCCTGTGACGCATCTCGGAACTGCAACCGACAACGGGGGCACTTCGACCATAGGCACCTCGACCCAATACCGCTGACAAAAGTGGGCCTCGCCTATAAGCTGATGATGTAGTGGATCCTCAACCCTGGGACGCATCCCAAAACTACAACTGATGATGTAGTGGGCCATCGACCCTGGGACGCATCCCGGAACTGCAACTGACAACGGGGGCACCTCGACCCTGGGCACCTCGACCCAATACCGCTGATAAAGTGGGCCTCGCCCTCGAACTGATGATGTAGTGGGCACCTCGACCCAACAACGCTGACAATAGGGACCTCGCCCTCGAACTGATGATGTAGTGGGCACCTCGACCCTTGGCACCTTGACCCGAAACTACAACCGACAACGGGGGCACCTCGACCCTGGGCACCTCGACCCGAAACTACAACTGACAACGAGGGCACCTCGACCCTGGGCACCTCGACCCAACACCGCTGACAATATGGACCTCGCCCTCGAACTGATGATGTAGTGGGCACCTCGACCCTGGGCACCTCGACCCGGAACTACAACCGACAACGGGAGCACCTCGACCCAACACCGCTGACAATAGGGACCTCGCCCTCGAACTGATGATGTAGTGGGCACCTCGACCCTAGGCACCTCGACTCGGAACTACAACCAACAACGGGGGCACCTCGACCCTGGGCACCTCGACCCAACATCGCTGACAATATGGACCTCGCCCTTGAACTGATGATGTAGTGGGTCATCGACCCTGGACTGATGCTGATGTGGGCCTCGCCCCAAACTGATACTGATGTGGGCCTCGTCCCAAACTGATACTGACATGGGCCTCGCCCAAAACTGAAGTGCGCCTCGCCCGAAAATGACACTGATGTGGGCCTCGCCCCCAAACTGATGTAGGCTTCGCCCCCAAGCTGATACTGATGTTGATATGGGCCTCGACCCTGGGATTCATCCCCAAAACTGACACTGATGTTGATGTGGCCTCGACCCCGGGACTCATCCCCAAACTAATACTGATGTGGGTATCGCCCCAAACTGATGTGGGCTTCACCCCCAGACTAATGCTGATGTGGGCCTCACCCTTATACTGATACCGATATGGGCCTCGCCCCCAGAATGATACTGATATGGGCCTCGCCCCAAAGTGATACTGACATGGGCCACGCCCCAAACTGATACTGACATGGGCTGGCCCCAAACTGATACTGATGTGGGCCTGGCCCCAAACTGATACTGATGTGGGCCTCGCCCCTAGACTGATACTGATATGGGCCTCGGCTCTGGGACTCATCCCCAAAACTGATACTGATGTGGGCCTCGACCCTGGGATCACCCCAAAACTGCTGATGTGGGCCTCGACCCTGGGACTTATCCCCAAAACTGATACCGACGTGGGCCTCTGACCGGTGCAAACACAAGCGTATAACGCAAGCGCACGTATCGTTCAAGTAGTATAAAATATCGATCCCACGAGGACTTAATTCCTATTGTTGTTATTAATTATTGAATCTATTTATTTACAGATATCTAATTATGGAGAAGGGAATTGATTGCTTTGATTGGTTGAATGTGGAATTGCTTAATAAAAATAAAATAAACAAATAAAATACTAAGGAAAATAAATAAACAGACTCAAAAGATCTAGGGTCGTGACTCCACACAATACTGTTAAAAGGATGAATTGATTCTCTTATTTATGTGTACTAATTCAGTTTGCTAACCTGGAACACGAAAATATGCAAAAGCCTCTTCCGATGGTCAGACGCAAATACCCAGTATAACCCAATTGAACCATATGTCTATGTCAACCACATTACCTGGATTCATTAAGTTTAAGTTCCAATTATGGCTACCCCCGCCCGACAGGTATATTCCTATCCTGTAAGGAAATCTATTAAAAGGGTTATCTATCCTCAAGGAAGATCGTGGGCTATTGAATCTAAGGCTGAAACCTAAAATCCCTATGTCTAGTTCATTTTAGATTTACCCCATCAATCTTATTAATTGCCAGTTAACAAGACGCATTAAGCTTAAGACTCAATAAACAAACTAAAGAACTACCCATAAAAAGAAAATCAATTATTAAGTGTGTGTATTGTGTTTCATCACTTCCCTAGAATAAAAATAAAATACTGGGGGTTGAGGATCCACTTTTACTATTTATAATTTAGATATCTCCCTTAATATAATATAAAATAAACATGATATTACCGACCAGCCATAAAGGCGGTATTCCTTATTAAGTCAAATTAAGTCCGACCAGCCATAAAGGCGGTAATAGTTATTGAACATAAACCAGCCATATAGGCGGTAATTACCTGTCACCTAAAGACCAGCCATATAGGCGGTGCCACATTATGTCAATTATAAATAAAACTAGCCATTAAGGCGGTAATCTTTTATATTTTGAATTTAATTTCCATATTATATTTAAGGGAGATTAATCTAAATTAAAATAATAAAAGCTTCACCTTATCCCCAGCGGTAAATTAACTACTAAACATTAAAGAAAGGTAGAAGAAGAGAACTACTATTACTGAAAATTAAAAGACATAAATTAAAAATATTATTATATATACAAAAATAGATGCTTCCTATAAAATCAGGGAGAATTTCCCAAGGAGAGCATGAAGAAAAATGAATCTGGCGGCCTCTTTTATAGGCATATTTTGGTCCAGCGTCGCGACGCTGAAATGCACTAGCGTCGCGACGCTGGGTGCAGTATAGGAGTCCACGCGTACGTTGACCACGCGGCTGTCGGCAGCAGCAATAATTGAGCCACGTGTCACGCTCTGGTTGGCTGGCGATGCGGTCCAATGAAATCCTTCCACGTGTCAGCTTGTGATTGGGTGGAAATTCGGTCTAATAGAATGGTGACACGTGGCGTGCTCTGATTCATCGATTATTCGGTCCAATAGGAGAGGACACGTGGCACGCGCTTGGTATGGTCCAATCAGATGTGTTAACACGTGGCGGCCGGCGCACGTTAGCAGAAACGTTGTGATGGTGACACGTGTCAAGCGCACGTTAGCATGATCGGTGCACGTTAGCAAAGTTGACCAGTCAGATTTTGACACGTGGCTGACGGCGCACGTTAGCAGGTCCGGCGCATGCTGGGCGTCGCGACGCGCAAGGCTTCAGCGTCGCGACGCGTGATGAAATGACGATTTTGCCCTTTTTCTCCAATTTTGTCCATTTTGCCCCAAATTGCCTCCAATGCTTCCAAACTTTATTTATCTGCAAAATAAAACAACAAAACACATCAAAAATTCACAAAACTCAAGAAACTATACAAAATATTAGGTTAATGAGTGGGAAATAGTGATAGAAATACCACTCATCACACCCCCAAACCTAACATTTTGCTAGTCCTCGAGCAAAACATAAAATAAAATAACAAATTAAAATTTAACTAAGCCACTTTCGTAGGGATCACGGTTGCATTTAGCGTATGCAACAAGCCTTTAAACCCCTAGGTGTCCCTAGTGGACGAGTTGTAGTCTCGTGAGGGTTTACAGCAATGATACCCACAAACATTTTTACAAAAGTAAAAAGGTAATAAAAACTAATGCACACAAAAGCAAAAAGACAAGAGAAAAGAGAAGTTAGTGACTAATCAAGTGAAACTTCTACTCCAAGTTACTAGTTGTTTTGTTTCATTCTAAATTACCGAATAAGTAAATTCTCCGATTATTTTTACCATTCTCCATATACACAGCCAACAAAATATTAATCAATTCATTTTTTCCCACAACAGTCACAAGTGTAGTTGATAAGAGAGTAATATTTTTGTCCTAAAGTTCTATCAGATTTCACACCTTTTTGTAGCAATGGAATAATTTTTCTGATTTTTCTGATTTTTTCTTTGATTTTTCTGAATTTTGACTTTTTATTTATATACAATACCTTCCGTCTATGTAGCGAGCTGGGGGTCGGGGCTCCCAAACCAGTTGGCTTTAGGGCACCAGGTGTTAAGACACCCATACGGACTTAATTACCCAGACTTCAGATCTATATAGTATATATATATATATATATATATATATATATTTTGTAGCATCTTCGATCCATGTAGCGAGCTTTGGGCCAGTGACTCCCAAACCAGTTGGTTTTAGGGCACTAGGTGTTAAAACACCCTTACAGACTTAATAACCCGGATTTTAGATACTTTATTTTGTACATCAGAATTTTTTTTTTATTCCATTACTATTTATAGATGCTTCCTCCAATTAAACTAGAGCACGGAATATTACAAACTTTTCAATTACAGCTCATGTCTGTATGTTACTATGCATATTGATAATACCTGTCAACTGAGCATATGAAGATTCATTTTAGTCAGTGTTAGGAGAATTCACAAATTAAATAATTTAAAAGGAGATAAACAAAAATTAACTTGTTTCGAAATAGGTTTGAGATACGTCTCAGGAGTGGAAACTCCTTACTCAGCTATCTCTTACCAATTTCACCATTTTAGTCAAAACATAAAAACGCAAAATATTTTGTAATTTTTGAAAAATTTTCAATTTTTTTTGTATTTTTCGAAAAATTTTGGACTAAAAATAAAAACACAATACAAACAAGTACTATTAACTATACCTCACCCCCAAACCTAAATGAGACATTGTCCCCAATGTCTTAAACAGTAGAAGAAGAGTTTAGAAGATAGTACCTGATAGTTGAAATTCTACATGAAAATTAAAGGTTAAGATCCAGATTAATTCTACGCCTCTTACCACGATCGTCCTCGACCAATTTATCTTTGAAATGATAGGGTCAACTTTTGGTTCATAGGCTATGAGTTGGTCAATTAGATCCGGAGCAGTTCTGGCAGTGTAAAGAGGAGTTCTTTCATAGGTTTTGACACGAACCCATTTCTCCGAGCATCATCAAGAAACACACAAAGAAAATCATAAAATCCATCAACGTTGAGCAGTCAGTCCAAGCGGTTTCTGGTGTATATTCAGGTTCGCCCCAAGATAGTACTATAAAATTTCCTCCAATGTACCCAAGCCACCTGGCAAAGCAATAAAAGCATCAGAACGGTTAATCATTTCCACCAGTCGTTCAGACATACCTGGCACGATCAGTTCCTCTCCGTTTGATGATCCAATAAGATTTGCCTCTGCCAATGGTTTTGGAATGATTCCCAAAACATGACTGCCTCTTCCTGTACAGCCTTTGAAACGATCCCCATTAATCCAAGATTTCCTCCGCCATATATTAAGTGCATATTCCTTGCTGCTAAGACTCGACCCAATTCCTGTGCTGCTTCTATGTATTGTGGTTTAGTACCAACAGTACTACCGCAAAACACACAAATGTTTTCAACTCGTCTTTTGAAGTGGCTTCCATTTTTTATGTATTTCTTTCTCAACTCTGGATGCCTTCAAAAGTGCAATGACGGGCTAATTTATAGTACCTGAAAAGGGTGAGTAATAATAGCACTAATATCTTCCAAATGACGATTGTTAGCTAAACAACAAAAGAAATCGTGTGAAAGGTCAAAAAGTCTGGATCCTGTCTACGAAAATAAAGATAATTACAACAGAAAAGCAAATCAAAGCAATAATTAAGGCAACGGAATTGTGTACGCAATACGCCACTCGCGTAGTATAAATTCATTAGGATGTGTCTCAAGATTTCATTCCTTACTCAGCCATCGCAAATGAATTGTTTCTCATCTTTGATTGCCAAACACAATTCCTTCTGTCTTAAAATGCTTCGTTTATGCCTTTCCCTACAAAAATAACACACAAAATTAAAAAGTTCACACAAAATATGAAAAAAAATTACAAATTGCATGGGTTGCCTCCCTGCTAGCGCTAAATTTTTCGTCTTCAGCCAGACGTGACTGAAATTCATCTGTTAAGGAGGTTTCAATGTCGTTTTGGATGTCCGATTAAAGACAATCCCGTGAGCGTTGCTTTTGAAGGGTCTCTTCCAACGGTAAAGTGGCAAAAATAGTTTTGTCTCATTCAGTGCTCGTGCCACCTTTTTACTCCTTGTTGTTCCAGTGGTTCCTGCAAAGAAAGAAAGAAAATCAGGAGGTCTCGTATGGTGCTTAACTTGGAATGGGAATTCCATTCTGTCAAGCTTCTGGTTGATATCTTTGGTTTGTACTCCCCAAAACAGCGATGTTTTTCCTGAATGCTCTGGATCTTTAATAAGTTCTGTCATCTGCTCCTCCATTTGCTCTGCTTCTTGCTCCACCTTTTCTTCACAGATGTATTTGAAAATTTCTGTATTCAGTTCTTCATCTGTCATCTGTGAAATACATGCTGCAAAATTATCAACCTGAGGATGTAAAGAAATGTCAGATTTTAGGTCTTCATCCTCTGATCTGGGTGAAATGATTGGCTCAGGTAGATCTTTTCAAACATAATTGCAAAAAATCTCCAAGATCTTCATTTTGAGGATACAGAATTCCATCCTCAATTTTTGATGCAGTTGGCACAAACATTTCAGCTTCATCCTCGTCAGAATCTGAATAATAGAAATCAAATCGAGACTTTGCCGGTTCGGGTTCCTGAACTGATACCTCTGGTTGTTGATACTGCTCAGCCTCCTCCTCTGTTGAAGTGTCATTATGAAATGATTGGTACTCAAAGGCTTCATCAGTGTCATCAGAAAATGGTTCTTGAGGTATGTAGCTCTGGTTTTCTATTAATTGTCTGATCTGATCTGTCATTCTTTGTATGGATTCTGCGTTACTCTGAATTTGTGCATCAATTTGAGCTCATGTTCTTTGAACATGTGAATCAATTGATCTTCCTCGGATGGTTCTGGTTGTTGGTAAAGATCAAAGGTAGATGGTGGATAAGATGGAAAATGTGGCTCTGTGAAATGTGATGGCTCATCATACCATGAAGGATTCTGATAGTTCTGCCACCCTGAATTGTAGTTGTACTCGCAATAATCGCTTGGGTGGTTACCATTACATATGTCACATCTCCACATTGAGTTCTGTTGAGCAAATGTAGTATTACTTGGTTCTGACATCCAATGATAGTCATTGGGCTGTACAACAGGCCTCAGAAAACCGGACTGTTGCTCCCAGATTTGGGGTGTATCTTCTGTAACGCTCGTAATCTCTCAATCTCCCAGTAGTGTTCCATTGTTCAACCACCTGAAAACAAAGAAAGAAATAAAAATTACAAATAAAAATAAAGAAAATTAGATACAAGTAAATTAAATAGTTTCAAAAAACAACTCAAGAAATATAAGTCCCCGGCAACGGCGCCAAAAACTTGACCGGTGCAAACACACGCGTATAACGCAAGCGCACGTATCGTTCAAGTAGTATAAAATATCGATCCCACGAGGACTTAATTCCTACTGTTGTTATTAATTATTGAATCTATTTATTTACAGATATCTAATTATAGGGAGAAGGGAATTGATTGCTTTGGTTGGTTGAATGTGGAATTGCTTAATAAAAATAAAAATAAAAAAATAATACTAAGGAAAATAAATAAACAGACTCAAAAGATCTAGGGTCGTGACTCCACACAATACTGTTAAAAGGATGAATTGATTCTCTTATTTATGTGTACTAATTCAGTTTGCTAACCTGGAACACGAAAATATGCAAAAGCCTCTTCCGATGGTCAGACGCAAATACCCAGTATAACCCAATTGAACCATATGTCTATGTCAACCACATTACCTGGATTCATTAAGTTTAAGTTCCAATTATGGCTACCCCCGCCCGACAGGTATATTCTATCCTGTAAGGAAATCTATTAAAAGGGTTATCTATCCTCAAGGAAGATCGTGGGCTATTGAATCTAAGGCTGAAACCTAAAATCCCTATGTCTAGTTCATTTTAGATTTACCCCATCAATCTTATTAATTGCCAGTTAACAAGACGCATTAAGCTTAAGACTCAATAAACAAACTAAAGAACTACCCATAAAAAGAAAATCAATTATTAAGTGTGTGTATTGTGTTTCATCACTTCCCTAGAATAAAAATAAAATACTGGGGGTTGAGGATCCACTTTTACTATTTATAATTTAGATATCTCCCTTAATATAATACAGAAATTAAACATGATATTACCGACCAGCCATAAAGGCGGTATTCCTTATTAAGTCAAATTAAGTCCGACCAGCCATAAAGGCGGTATAGTAATTTGAACATAAACCAGCCATATAGGCGGTAATTACCTGTCACCTAAAGACCAGCCATATAGGCGGTGCCACATTATGTCAATTAAATAAAACTAGCCATTAAGGCGGTAATCTTTTATATTTTGAATTATAATTTCCATTATTATATTTAAGGGAGATTAATCTAAATTAAAATAATAAAAGCTTCACCTTATCCCCAGCGGTAATTAACTACTAAACATAAAGAACTTAAAGAAGGTAGAAGAAGAGAACTACTATTACTGAAAATTAAAAGACATAAATTAAAAATATTATTTATATATACAAAAATAGATGCTTCCTAAAATCAGAGAGAATTTCCCAAGGAGAGCATGAATAGAAAGAAAAATATCTGGCGGCCTCTTTTTATAGGCATATTTTGGTCCAGCGTCGCGACGCTGAAATGCACTAGCGTCGCGACGCTGGCAAGTTAATGGAGTCCACGCGTGGTTGACCACGCGGCTGTCGGCAGCAATAATTGAGCCACGTGTCACGCTCTGGTTGGCTGGCGATGCGGTCCAATGAAATCCTGCCACGTGTCAGCTTGTGATTGGGTGGAAATTCGGTCTA
Organism: Zanthoxylum bungeanum; assembly: GCA_019454045.1. Classification (NCBI taxonomy): domain Eukaryota; kingdom Viridiplantae; phylum Streptophyta; class Magnoliopsida; order Sapindales; family Rutaceae; genus Zanthoxylum; species Zanthoxylum bungeanum. The sequence goes on along the minus strand of SKCR01004686.1, from coordinate 2,715 downwards.
ATAGAATGGTGACACGTGGCGTGCTCTGATTCATCGATTATTCGGTCCAATAGGAAGAGGACACGTGGTACGCGCTTGGTATGGTCCAATCAGATGTTAACACGTGGCGGCCGGCGCACGTTAGCAGAACCGTTGTGATGGTGACACGTGTCAAGCGCACGTTAGCATGATCGGTGCACGTTAGCAAAGTTGACCAGTCAGATTTTGACACGTGGCTGACGGCGCACGTTAGCAGGTCCGGCGCATGCTGGGCGTCGCGACGCGCAAGGCTTCAGCGTCGCGACGCTGAAATGACGATTTTGCCATTTTTCTCCAATTTTGTCCATTTTGCCCCAAAATTGTCTCCAATGCTTCCTAAACTTTATTTATCTAAAAAATAACACACAAAACACATCAAAATATTCACAATACTCAAGAAAACTATACAAAATATTAGGTTAATGAGTGGGAAATAGTGATAGAAATACCACTCATCAGCCTCAAACCCGGGATTCTTCCCAAAACTATACTGATATGGGCCTCGACCCATGCTGATACTGATATGGTCTCGCCCCCCATGCTGATACTGATGCTAATATGGTCCTCGCCCTCAGACTGATACTGACATGGGCCTCCCCCCAAACTGATACTGATGTGGGCCTCGCCCCAAACTGATACTGACATAGGCCTTGCCCCATACTGATACTGATGTGGGCCTCGCCCCAAACTGATACTAAACATGGGCCTCGCCCTAAACTGATACTCATGTGGCCTCGCCCCAAACTGATACTGACATGGGCCTCGCCCCATACTGATACTGATGTGGGCCTCGCCCCAAACTGATACTGATGTGGGCCTCACCCTAAACTAATACTGATGTGGGCCTCACCATAAACTAATACTGATGTGGGCCTCGCCCCCAAAACTGATGCTGATTGGGCCTCGCCCCCAACTAATACTGATATGGGCCTCGCCCCCAGACCGATACTGATGTGAGACTCACCCCCAAGTTGATACTGATGTGATGGTTCATTCCCGAACCGTGTTGTGAGGTGGTCCATTCCGAACCGTGCTGAATGTGGGCTTTATTCCCTGGGCTTCATTCCCGAAACTGGTGATAATGTGGGCCTCGACCCTCTGGAATTCATTCTCGAAAACTGCTGATAATACGGGCCTCGCCCCTTGGGATTCATTCCTTGAAAACTGGTGATAATGTGGGCCTCGACCTTGTGGGATTTATTCTCGAAAACTGCTGTGATATACGGGCTTCGCCCCTTGAGAATCATTCCTGAAACTGATGATAATGCAGGCCTCGACCCTGGGATTCATTCCTGGATTCATTCCAAACACTCTGACGATGTGGGCCTCGACCTGGGACTCATCCCCAAAACTGATGCTGCTATGTTGCTGTTTCTGTTGGCTTGCATTTGCCACTTTCTCTTTTTCTTCTTTTGAGACCTGTGAATACAAAACAAAACAAACACAAAAAAAGAATGCAAAGTATGTTACGTGTATGCATGCATGCATGAATGAATTTCTTATTCTGCTGGGGTAGGTCTTCCGCCAATTCTCCAGGTGATTGCTCAGTCTTCTATCTGGTCTCATGGCTCAATTTCTTGTTATTCTTCTGATTCGCGATGTGGGAGACTGGTCGCCCCCAGTCTTGGTTTACCTTTCTGCTCCCGCTTTTTGTACTTGGTCAAGATGAACCACATGGTGGGGCCTTCCATATCATACTATATCACATGCTACGAAATAGTCCCAATAGTTACACATATTATTGCCCTCAAAGAATGCTCAGTATTGAAACTAGAGAACCTTCAAAACATTCAAGCAACTCAAATCCAAGTCTTTGAATAAATGATCTAAGCCAGACAGACTCAAAGTGTGTGTGTGCAAAGGTTCCTTACGGATTCATCCTAGGTGGCTAACTCAATGATTTCGTTTCAAATCTCTGGATCGATGGGTCAAACAACCTAGATGTCTCAATTATGCCTGCAGTTGCTTTTCTGTGCTCAATGTGGTATGGTTTCTTTCTCTTTTTCTCTTGTCTCTTTCTTTTCTCTTTTCATTTTGAACTTCTTTTTTTTCTCTTTTTTTTTCTTTTTTTTTTCAACACACCTACCTTTAAGGTAGCATTTCTCCTCATGGTGGTCCTAATACTCGCCCATGGGTAACTTCACGCTTATCGGTTATAGGTGGTTCAATTCTTTTCTTTAGAGACTTTTCTTTCATTTTCAACCATACCACACATCATAACATAAACAAATCAAGACAGACATCTAAGCAAACGATCATTCACCGACCTACAATTTCTTCAACTAGTCACATTGCCAATTACTCAGGTTTTCACCGCTAAGAACCTATAGTGAAGTGTTTACGAGTTTAACATAGATCAACAATTCAAAGCATCAGATAAAAGCACATCAAGAGTTTATCGTTTCTAAGATTTCATCATAAAGCAAACGATTTCATCATGGGCTTATGCCTAACTATAATGACTAAACAACCTTTTTTTTTCTTTTTCTCTTTTTTTTTCTTATTCTTTCTCTTTTTTTTTTGAAGGCCCCCCAATGGTATTTCTATCCTTCCGTAAGGTTTTCTGTTTCTCGATTTCTTTTCTCCGCTATCCATGTTTGCTAAACTCCTATGACAAACCTTTTATTTTCTTCTCTAACCCAACAGATATCTATGATGGCTTTTAAGCCACGGGGTTAACATGATGCGTGTTGCATG
>SKCR01004685.1:0-26253 GCA_019454045.1 Zanthoxylum bungeanum | reverse complement strand
GCGATGCGTGGCACCAAGATTTACTTATAAATTGAGGCCGAATTCATTTGAAATTTTCATAGATTCTTCTGGGGATTTCCTTAAGAATATTGAGAAGATTGTATCTCGTTTGCTTATTTACAGCTTTCTTGTATTCAATTTTTATTTCATGCAATAGTTCTTTCATTATTTTACTTTTCAGTATAAGGAGGTAATTTCCCTCTGCTGGGGTGAATGGTAAAGCTTTTATTACTAATATCTAGATTAATCTCCCTTAATTATAATATATAAACTATTTTAAAACCTGACTTAATGGGATACCACATTTATGGTCGGTTGGACTTAATTAAATTGATTTTAACCTGACTAAATTGGATACCGCCTTTATGGTTGGTTGGAATTAATCATAAATTTGACTTAATCAGGATACTGCCTATATGGTCAGTTGGTAATGTCATGTAAAGTTTATATATTATAATAAGGGAGATATCTAAATTAGAAGTAATAAAAGTGGATCCTCTAACCCCCAGTATTTTCTTTATTGTTAATTTATCTTTTTAATTCCCAAGCTTTACTTTATGTCATTTATTTTATTTATGTCCTTAATATTCCAAGATATGTGTGGTAACTAAACCCTGTATCTAGGGTTGTGATGAATTCCAATATCATCATTTTATAAGTGGTTATTTTATGCCTTGGGTAATATAAAGGTTTATTTATTGAGTCTTAAGCTTAATGCTTCTTGTTAACTGGCCATTAATATGATTGATTTGGTAAACTTAAAATGAACTTGGAAAAGGGATTTTGGGTTTTAGCCTTAGACTCAATAACTCACGATCTCACCTTGGGGCAAAGGACTATACCAGTCGGACGGGGGTAGCCATAATTGGAAATTAATCTTAATGAATTCAGATAACTTGGTTAACATAGGAATATAGTTAATTGGGTTACACTGGGTGTTTGCATATGACCATCGGAAGAGGCTTTTGCATATTTTCGTGTTCCAGGTTAATAAACTGATATATTACATAAACATGAGATAATCACTTCATCTTTATAAGATATGGGAAGGATTCACAACCCTAGATAGTTTTATAATATTGATTTTACCTTTAATTTACTTTCGCATTATTTTATTTACTTGTTTCAGACAAAAATCACCATCCAAACAATAATCAATCTATTGGATAATCGTAAATATTTAACGTAATAAATTAATAGCTAAGGTATTAAGTCCTCATGGAATCGATACATTTTATACTACTTGAGCGATACGTGCGCTTGCGTAACATGAGTGATTTCACTTATCATACCTACGGGTATAAAAAAAGATGTGATCAGGGAGACGTAGTTTTGATATGCCTTCATTGATGAGAGCCTAAGCCTTAACCCTAGATCAAGCTCACATGTAAGCCTATTGTTGATTCCCCATATGAGTAGGCCTCCTTAATAATTGTCTTGGGCCCTAATCATTTGAAGTCATTTAACCCCTTTCCTGTGAAGTGCAAACTTGTTGGAACTTTCACTGGGATAAGTTTGCGTTTCTTGATAATTTGGTTGAACACTTTGAAATGTCGACGAGCTAACTTGTATAAAAACCTTGATGGGCCCAAAATATTTGATTATGGCCTGTTTGTGCTAAATGCATGAGTCCGATACCTATACTCATTTTCATTGAGAAGGTTGTGCCTTGCTTTGGCCCATTTAGACATCCTTAAATATTTAAAAGTCCATCCCAAATAACTGTGATTATTAAGGGTCCAATTAGACGCTTTTAAATAATGACACGATCCTTATCTTAGGTTTAGTCACATATAAATGAGCGGCCCTTATCTTTTAGCGATGGAAAGGAACCTAAGTAGCCAATATTTACATTTAGCATATGAGAGAATGAATTTGTGTACCCCTTGTTGGTACATAAGCTAAGCCAAACCTATGGAAGATACTTGACTTACCACTTATATGGGAGGAATAAGATCAAAAGGATATATGTTGATGATTGAGCATAGCATGCATTTCATGCATCATGCTAACATTTTTGAATGCAACCATCATAGCGGCCCATTGGATTAGGAAGAAGGTAGATAAATCAGAGGCCAACCAACAAACTCATAAATGACCAACAGTGAGAATTCTAGTATAGATAAGTTGGAAGACAACATGAACACGTTTGTAGAAAATCTTTAGACCATAGCCAATGTTATGGCCAACTTGATAGCACTCGGGCAGTATGGGCTGAAACTAGTGAAAGTAGACATGAAGGGCCTATAAACAAGTATCGAAAGAAACCCCCACACATGATGAAGAGGAAGACTTACTAGAATATGCTAAAGATAAAATGGCCAACTCTAAGACTGAGGCCGAGCTCCTAAGGTTGAAAGAACAAATGGAATCATGTTAGAGTTGGTGCTCGGAGCACCAATCTGGATCGTATTTATGTCTGATTCATAAATACGAATAATATATTTTTCCATAATAATACTTATTTATGGTGACACTTCTAAATGTCAATTGATAATTAATTCACGGTGTTTTCTAAATTAATTTTGTCTTTATTTGATATCGAATAAATATTTTTAGGTGAAATATGAATGAATTATTCATATAGGATATTGAATAATTTCTCTGGTAACTTTAAGAGATTTAGAGTTACGATTTCCCCACAACCACGCTTCCGCCGCTTATAACCCCAACAAAATGATATTAAAGCGGGTCTTATTCTATATCCATTACATTTGTCATGCTTGATATATGATATTTAAACCAATTTTATTATTTGCACATGCATGTGAAATTAATTTGATTAATTTCATATTGTTTGATAATTTAGCAAAATCCTTGTTAAATAAGGCATTAAAATGACTAGTATTAGGAATACTTGTTTGGTTCGTCTTGTCAATACAGATATAAATAAATTTTTTGGCAATATTCGAGAATGTGCCAAAGGTGTGAGGATATAGTCGATGGAAATTTATTTGTACCGTATATATATATATATATATAATATTAGCCAAATTCAAGTGAAATGGATTCTTGAACGTGCCAAAGCTGTCAGAACTACATTGGTAGCTTGAGTTTGTCATTGACAAGTGTAGCCTTGATAGGCCTCTTGTGAACGTGCCAAAACTGTCACTACGAGAAATGATAAGGATCAAAATAATGAGTCACAGTAAGTGTGATTGACAAATGAGTTGTCTACATATGGATATACGTAGGCGAGAAACTGTCAAAGCTGTGAGTCGAAATATATTCATAGGGTCCACTTCTCACTATAGAATTCAATTTAATTATTGAATTCTCATTTTCTATTGGGGATTACGGTATTACGTAAAGTAGTGGGAGGCATTGCTGGGTTAAAAATCCATAACTAAGGCAATGTGTAATTTAATGAAAATTACCGCTTACAATATAAAATATCCACTGCATGCATATTTTATATATGTGTTCTAACTCTTCTTATGATTGCAATTTTATAGAATAGGTTCTATATTAGAGTAGGCTAGGATATAATCCCTGAGAAATAATAGTTTTTTATGCAGTAAGGATTGACATGAATTGGCTCATGTCTCGAGATTCTTCACTGTCATTAAGAAAACCCATTAGGTATTTGCTTATTTGACAATGATGTTTCTTGGCTTTAGCGACCTTTAGAGGTCACGTGTCTGACACAATTTGCTAATCAATTATTTACAATTGCTGTAAATAGTTGAAGGCAAATTATAAAGCTAAAGAAAGAAAATATGTATAGTTGTGTGCAGAAAATATCGATCTCACAACACGACAACTATAGGTATTGGATACCAGATCTCCCGTCTAGTTATTTAAAATATTATTTAATGATTGTTTTGATATTTGATATCAAAACTTGCGACTATTGAATAACTATTTATTCTTTATAAACAATTGTTATATATTTTAATACGATTAGTAGTGTCAGAGATAAACATTAAGAAAAATATTTGGTTAAGTAAATAACTTAGAATAGTGTTTTATGAGATTTTATCACTTAAGCATTAGATGCTTATTCCATATGGTAAAGGATGGTCTGATACGAGATCACACTACATATCCTTATCCATTTAATGAATGTTATATTTAAGAATGTGATTAAATTTCATTGAACCAATTATTGTCATTGGACCACAAGATTTATTAAACTGATACATTAGATATATGTAGTATAATGAATTATAAATTATTTAAGATAATTTTCTTTACTTCATAACTTATTATATGAATTGTCATGACTTAGTCACGTGTTTCTGATCAAACGCATATAAAATATTTTAATTGGTTCAAAGATATATTATCTGAAGTTTCGAAAATTGTATCTTTAAAGTTCATTGTGAGTCTTTGAAATGTTCAAAGATGTCTGATATGATCAGACTGATGAATTCATGGTAATATGTTCTAAGATTATTTAATGAATATGATTCTTACTCAATATTATCCTTTACGATTCCATCATGATGGAATTGATGAGTATGAGGAATCGAATCCTATATGATTTGATTCGTTATATATTAAGTATTACCGAATTATTTGCAATACTCTTTGGGTTACACTCCAGTAATACTAATTCGTCTTTTTGATTACTATTCCATTAATTTCTACAGTTACATATACAATATGTATAAGTAGAAAATTTGAATCTTCAAAAGTTTGAGATTTGAATATTTCTTTTGTACAATGGTTATACAATTGAAATGACTTGTGCGTCGGAGGTACAAGTAAAAGTTTGTCATTTATTCTATTTAATAGAATATCTTTTCTACGATCCCGAATAATAAAATTATTTTATTACTTGGTGTGTAACATCGGATGTTGATCATTGTAGAAAAGACTTTACTTATTGAAGTCAAATGTGACAATGATAAACTATAAATGGAACTATATAATTAATAAGATGAATAAACCCCTAGACATCTTCCATTTAAGTCCAATAGGATGTTAGAATTATTTGTGAAGTATTTGATACTTAATGATTCAACTGTTTTCTTATTGAGGAAAATTATCCTATAACTTATAGTGGAAGCGATATCTGATATCGATTCTGGAAGTTAGCATTGAATCATAGATCTAATATTGTTTTTAGCTTACTACAATCAATTTTTGAACTTGATTGAGCTTTTATTATGAATCGTTCATAAAATGTGCAAATGGTTTTGTGCAGCAAATACAAAGTGAGCTTATTAAAGGTTTGATCTTTCTAGAATGACAATGAGAAATGTTATACTCAACAATCTATTGTAGATTCTAAAGAAACTTGTCTCTAGCCTCATTAATAGAATAATTAAATATTCATCGGATAATGTTAATATTAAACTGTGTATTTTGGTTAAGAATGCAAAGTGCGTTCTTTTCTTGAATGACCCTGGAATTTATATTATGCTAAGATCGTAGTTTAGTATACTAGCTTATATAGCCTATTGTAGACTCATATGAGCTTTCCAAAAAATTTTGTTCTCTAATTTTACTATCAGTCAGATTATCTGATTTTATCAAAGCATAGAGAATACATATGTGATAGTAAGGTTAATGGGAGCGTACATATTTCCTTCAAATATTGTATATCATAACAACATTATCATTATTAAGGTATTAATGAGATTTTTCTGAGGTAAAAGGTTTACCTAAGTCTTATTTTCTCCATGAATGCAGTAGAAGTAGTCTTTATTATATTTAATATAAAGTTATATATATATATATATATATATATGATAGAAAACTAAGAGACTTGTGAGATACTCTCATTAATCGTGCGTTATTCTTTTCTATATGGATGATTTTACTGTATGAGTAGAATTATTTTTAAATTATGAAGTATTGACTTATGAAGTTACATAGTGACTGTATAGATTAGAAGTTTTGATATTAGTATTGTGTTTGCGGTTGTCTACATAGGATTTTGGATTTGATCCCTAAATACTTGGATAACTCGGTAGCTGTAGCACAATATTGATGTCGTATCTGACCTATATTGATGTAAAACTTAGGTTCTATAAAATATGAATGATGTTGGCTAAGGGTAACATTCGAGTTTGTTTTATAATCACAAAATGTTATAACAGACCCACTTGTTATTACCTACCTCTTAAGTGTTAGGTGAACTCTTCAGAGCCATGCATATGTGATACACATTTAGATGTGTATATGATATTGTGGATTGACACTAGAGAAAGTGGGAGAAATTATTAGGTTTGGTACTCGGAGCGCCAATCCGGATCGTATTTATGTTCGATTCATAAATACGAACAATATTTGTTTTCATAATATTGATTATTTATGGTCATACCTCTTGTCTTTTATATACGTATTCGTAATAATATCAATTAAATTGAAACTAAATCAGATTTAGTGATATGTATATATTAGACAAATACCCCAAGATTTACAACGTAGTGCGCAGTTACAACGTAGTTTGTAATTGATATTGGGAAGTATCATTATAAGTTGTATATTATAAAATAAAGTTCAAAGTCAAGATTTACTAACACGAGTCGATTAGTAAAATCCGCTGAGACTAGTACTTGTCGTATATCAAGACTTGTTCCGATGGTTTATCCCAATGAACCATGAGTCTCGGGAGACTCGTATAGACATGTAGGTGTTTATTTCATAAATATTGAACGACTAAGCGAATATTTCCTAATAAATGGTACACCAACATCAATAGGAATCTTCTCGAGTTGGGTAGCATAGTGGTCATTCGACTTAAGATACAGTTGTGGATATATGAGTTATCCTCCATACTTTGATGGCAGTCACGTCACCGATCTATTTATATCGGACCTACGCCTATTCATTGGGTATGTAATCATGCTCATGGTATCATGTGAGTATCAAATAGAATCCATCAGTCACGTGTAAATGGCATATGTATCCTTTGAGATATAGTAAATCCATGGTCGTGGTACAATGAGGAAGCGAGTTTCAAGTGTTATTTAAAGATCGTAAATTTATAAGTCGACTATAATAATGTTAGGGATTTGTCGTTCCTATATATATCTCTGGTATAATATGGATAACTGTGACGCATTGATTATACGTATACATATAATATTATAAGTGGTCGTCATAATTTACGAATGGGTGAATTATAGACATGAAATTGGATTTCATGACGGATGAACCTAAACTTAGAGAGTCCAACAATATGAAGTATACTTGTTGAACACTTGGACAACACATTATGAATAATACAAATTATTCATAATATTTTATCGGATTAAATAAGTTAATTCGAATCGTTTAACGGTTAAACAAAAATACATGCATAGGGACATTTCAGTCATTTCTTAATTAATGAGTATTTGTATTTGATACATAATTTGATTAGATACACATTAATTAATTGTCAAATGAGATTTTGACACATGCCATTAATATATGTATTTTATTATTTAGTATAAATAAAAATAATATATATATTAATAATTATATTAATTAATTTTTTAGATATTTAAATGTTAAATATTTAAATAATTAAATAATATTACATGTCATAATTGTTATGTAATATTGTTAATTATTATTGGTTACAAATGACATTAAACTTTAAGGTTGAAGTATTCAATTTGATTTTGTCTACTTTAACTTTATGTTTAATTAGATTAATTAATATTCATTTGTAATAATTATTATTACATATGCTTAATTATTTTTGTAACAAATGACATGACATTTAAGCTTGGAGTGTACAAATAGGATTTTTCAACATTAAAACTTTGATTATTAATTAGATTAAATAAAATTTGCAAATGATCATTACGCCCCCACCCTTATTCACGCCAATTGTAGTATTTAAAATGAAAATCATTTCATTTGTTAAGTTAGAAAAACCTAACCTCCTAATGTCATAAAAAATTCTCAAAGCATTTTAGAGAAGAAGAATTCCAACCAGAACAAAGTTAAAGAAGCTTATGGAAGATTAAAGGTGATCATTTATTTTCTTTAATTTAGAAAATTATTTTTGTTATTCTTACCTGAATTCTTGTGTTGTAGAGATTCTTACAAAAGTTATAGAGATTCTTTACACTTTAAAATTTGGGGTTTTTTGATTTGGTTGATGGATTTGGTGGTTAGATACATGTGTGAACTTATATTGATTAATATTAATGTAATATTAATTCAATTTTATCATAGATGATTGGTTGCTATTATAGAGTATTATGACCACTCTAATAATACCTAGAATTATTCTTGAATTCGTTTTTTATGGTGGCTTTGATTAGTGTATGTATTAATATGATTAATGTTAAAAAATTGGATTTAAAGCATGAAAAATGATTAATTTTATTCCCTGATCAAATCTGGAAATTCCAGAATTTTGGTTATTATAATTATGATATTTAAATGTATTGGATATGTATTGGGCATTAGAATAATTATCAAAAATTATTTCAGAGCGAAAATACGCAAAAACGATAAAAAAAGATGTTATCGGATAACTTTTGAGCTAACCGGATAACGGCTGCCCAAACAGTGAATTGGTCACTGTTCGGCAGCCCATGAAATGCCTAAATACTATTGGGGCTGACCTGGGTAGCCCAATGTGGTATTGATTGGTCGAATCGATTGAGAATACGTTTTATGCTATTTTACGGAAAAATATTTTCATAACATTTCGCGGTGTTTTCAAAATTAATTATGTCGTTATTTGATATCAAATAAATTTGTTTAGGTGAAATATTAATGAACTATTCATATAGGATATTGAATAATTTATCAAATAAACGCTTCCACCGCATATAACCCTAACAAATCAGTCACACAGAAAATGAAAAACAAGCATGAAGACTTGCTTGATTATGATGTCATGGCCTTTGAAGAACAACTACCTGTCAAGTTCAAGATGCCTATTATTACTAAATTCGATGGGAATATAGACCCTAAAGTACACCTCCGTCAAATACATGTCTATGATGAGTGCTTCTGGCATGACCAAACGATAAGTCTTGAAGACGTTTGGCATGTCGCTCAGAGGAGCATATGTGATACAGTACCACAGCTTGGAAAAGAATATAAAGATGACTGTAAGACACTGGCGAATGCCTTCATTTACCAGTATATCAAAAACCTAGAACTGGATGTATCACTTCATAATTTAGAACACACGAAACAAAAATCCAAAGAAAGCTTCAAGGAATATTTGGATCGATGGATAAGCCATTTGCTAAAGATTTTTGCGAGGAAATCAGAACAAGACTATATCAAAATGATCATCAAAGTTACCAAGCCATCCATCTACAATAAGCTAAGGAGAATGACCTCCATGATAAAATTTTAGCAGTTGAATGAGACTTTCATGGATATAGAAGAAGAATAAGAAGAAATATAATACATGAAGCTCTATAGCCATGGGCACCATAATAAGAACAATAGGGAGGGCTCAAGGAATTTAGGAAACGTAACAATATAATTGAACACCATCCATAAAAGACATTTCTTCAACCTACGAAGACCAATGTCTAAGATTTTAGACAAGCTTTAGAAACAAGGCCTATTGAATCCGCTAGATCCAAAGCCTATGCCAGACCCGCTGCCAAGCGAACTTGATCCAGCCCTGTACTTCCACCAGTTCCCAGGATATGAGAAAGACAGATGTGCCTACCCAAGACATGAAATCCATAATTTTATTGACGCTGGTAGAAATTAGATCCGGAAGAAGCCTCGACCATGCAGTGACCGGGTTCCAAATCATTAAAAAATTACATATGTATTTTTTCTTTTTCATTATATAATGGCTTTCTTTTAAGATGATAATAAACTCAATATTTCTCAAGAATATATCGTCTCTCGAAAAAATGAGCATGCCTATATCCTTAAGTTAATTTTTTAACATTGAAATTACTGGTAGAATGCCATCTAAAAAACTGTGCACCCAAAACATTCACTTGGAACTGTGTTGCCTATCTAGAAAAAATTATGCTGACTCAATTTATAGGGATAAACAAAATACTTGGCACTCATCTGATTCATTTCCAAAGTTAAGGCTGAGATGACACTAATTTAATAAGATGATGCAAACAAAAAAGATAAGGAAAAATAAAAAAGGAAAAAGAAGATAAAAGAAAAAAATGGTGAATCCCATAAAAAATAAACTACTATATTTTTTGAATTATTTAGTAGCCAGGAGTATCGTGAACCTCTTGAGTATTTTTGTGTCAAATGAAAACTCAAATATTGAGTATGCAAATCATTTTAAGTCGGTGAAATTGTTGAGTAACTAGGGGCTCGCATCACAAATGTGAAACCTTTGGGTCAAAAGATAATTTGACGACTTAAGGAAGTTAGAGATAAAGATAAGCCCTACATAAGATAAACTTTTGGAGAATTCTAAAATCTTATTGATCCTTAACTAGGTGTTAGCTTGTCTAGACGAAAGGCAAGGATAAAATTATTTAGAGTGTGAGCACTAATCTACACCAGCATAAACCAATCCGGGTTGTGAAATAATCCAAGAAGATTGGGATTTGGCTTAGTGTTTGTAGAACCATAGTCTGGCAAGCATAAGCTCACTGGTTCGTAGTGTAGGGAGTTGTACTTACGAAAATTGGTGCATGTGATATATCAAGCTTGCAATAAGTTGTTGAATAGGACACACGGTTTCTATGTGGCTCACTTTAGTCAATGGGGGCAAGCTTAATGTGTGTGTGTGATTATTTCACAAAGATTCTACACACACACACACATTAAGAAGCATTTGAAAAGTGAAACCTTTGTTGGAATTGAATGTTTGATTTGGAAAATCTCGTACTTTGAAAAGAGTCAAGATCTTAAAAATAAAAACTTTTGAGAACATGCGAAAAGTCATTGCATGATAAAAAGGGAATTTGGAAAGCAATGTCGATAATTTAAGAACCCTAAATAGCAATCTGGATAAAAGTGAGACGAAACCTTATGACATCCACGCATAAAAGTGTCACGACTCCTACAAGCCAAAGAAAAGGCAGGGAACTAGGGATCATTTGCACTCATGCATACATAAATACAAATAAAATTTCATTTACAAGAAAATGAACATAGAAACTACAGAACAATAACTTCGCAACAATAGGGTATGCTGCGAGAAACTCCAAGAAATGGAGCAAGATATAAAATATTCTATTGCAGTCAGGAGTTAAAGCCTCTATGACATGGTATACCTGACAGCCAGAAGGTCGAGAAATGAGGGTGAAACCCGCCTAAAAGAGAATGTTTGGGGCAAAAATCGCCTAGATGTGATATCTTGGGTGACTTCCACTACTTAGTTAGGCTTTAGGACATAGAGCTGAAAGAAAAGGCATATCAGAACTCCAGAAGATAGTGGAACAAGACGCCATTTATTGATGAAGAAATTGGTCTAGTGCCTAGGGCTTCGTGCCCAGAAACCCTTCAGGATTGTATGCTTAAAGAAAAAACTAGGACAACATCAGACAACTCCAAAAAAGGAGTAGACCCTCGAGAATAAGAACAAAGAGCAAATAGCTCTAAGAATGGGGAATAAAGCCTCAGGAATGGATCATAATGGCATAGAAAAATAAATCAAAAGGCCATCATGATAAGTGCGGTTTATACCCACTTATTCATGCATTCTCAACTTAATATTTTGTTAGATTCCGTGTCATTTAATGTATTCTGTAGTTTATTTTATGTTTGATTAAAATGAAGCATTGGAACATGGATCTTGGAGCAAATGTACGTGTTTTGGGACCTTACAGACGCAACAGAAGCACGCGGGGAAGCATAAAACATAGAAAACACTCATCTTGAAAAACAGGGTGGCATTATGATGGCACTTTTGGCGTCGCGACGTTAATTCTGGCTTTGCAATGCTACGGCAGACTCCCAGAATCTTCACAAATTATTATTCTACAAGCACAAGGACTCCAAGACTTTCCTATAAATATAGAAGCTCTTCCAAAACCCTAAGGGGGGAGACTAATACACAACAAAGAGTTCAAAACATATTTTAGAGAGATCCAAAGAGGAAGATTGAAGAGCGACAAGAGGAGTTGAAGGCGGTGACTTCCGAAGACGAATGGATTCGATTCTGGTTTAATCTTCTAGTTTCTTTCTTTAAACTATAATGATTTCTAATATGTTCATGATTTTTTTCATTGTTTTTATCTTTAATCATGAACTAACTCTATTATTCTAGAGGATGATGTAGCCAATGCTTGAACCTATGTATTATTTGCCAATTTAATTTTTATGAAGTTTTATTTCAGTTTATTTATATTCTCTTGTGTTTAATGCTTCTAGTTTGTTTTCCACAAATTAAGATGATGAATATTTAGAATCTATCGCTCAGAAGAGGGGATTTTTAATAGGATCTAAAGAATATACCTAGAAGATTTGCAGAGTTCGGGAGAATCTATAATCCATTTGAAGTCATTAACAAGGAATCACATAGCGTAATAAATTGTTAATTACTAGATTTTTATAGGGATATCGAAGTATATAATTTATAATATATTCACTCGGCAATCGGGAGATGAAGTTAGAATAAATTAGGGTTCATGGCTTATAAACAATGCAACTAAATAAGAATTGATTGGCATAACAAATACATAGGGGATTGTTAGGTGAAATCAGACTCTAGAATCTCTCTCATTTTGATATCTAGTTTATTTTATTTTTAATCTTAATTTTGTTTATTTCAAATTGGTTTCTAAATAAAGTTAAGTTTATTAATTAGAGTACTTAGTGAAAATTTGATTACAATCATTGTGGGTTCAACACTCATACTTATCTTTTACTAAAACTTGACACCGTATACTTGCGGTACGATAATCTCTCAAGAAGTTCTTAGCGCCGTTGCTGGGGATTGTTAACCTAATTCACATTAATACTATTACCAAATAACCTTAGCTTTAATTTAGTTTTTTATTTTATTTTTATTATTTATTATTGTAATTTTTATTTTTGTTTTAGTACTTTTTCTTGTCTTTTTGTGATTCAGTGAATGCGAAGATCTATAAGTCTTGACTCGCTTCTGTTTGATCCTGAAATTGAAAGAACAACGAGGAGACTAAGGAAAGAAATGAAAATTGGAAAAGAAGCAATGACATCTAAAAATATAGAGAACAACCCACGCTAGGTGGCAATCCGAGATCAGTTTAAGCCAGTCATTGATGATAATTACTATGGGATTGCGCACCCACCAATCAATAGTAATAACTTTGAGCTGAAAGCTGCATTGATCAACATGGTGTAAAATAACCAGCTTGGTGGTTCAGCTGTAGAGGATCCTTATGTTCACTTAAGGATGTTCTTGGATATGGCAGATACGATTAAGATGAATGGCGTTACCAAAGAGACCATCAGGCTACAATTGTTTCCATTCTCTTTAAGGGACAAAACGAGGGGTTGGCTGCAATCTATACCAATAGAGAGTGACCGGCGTAAACACACACGTATAACGCAAGCGCACATATCTTTCAAGTAGTATAAAAAGTATCGATCCCACGAGGACTTAATATCTAAGCTATTAATTTTATGAGGTCAAATGATTACTAGTATCTAACAGGTTGTTTGATTGATTTGAAATGGTGACGATTCTAAATTTAAAAACAAGTAAATAAAATTATTCGAAAGTAGGTTTTAAGAAAATTCAATATTAAAAACTATCTAGGGTTGTGATTTCTTCCAATATCATTTAAAAGATGAAGTGGTTATCTTAAAGTTGGGTAATATATTGATTTATTAACCTGGAACACTAAATTATGTGTAAGCCTTTGTCGATGGTAAGACACAAATACCCAGTTTAACCCAATTGAACCATATGTCTATGTCAACCAAATTATCTGGATTCATTAAGTTTAAGTTCCAATTATGGCTACCCCTGCCCGACAGGTATATGTCTATCCTGTAAGGAAATCTATTAAAGGGTTATATATCCTCAAGGAAGATTGTGGGCTATTGAGTCTAAGGTCTTAAACTTAAAATCTGTATGTCTAGTTCATTTTAAGTTTCCCAATTCAATTTTATTAATGGCCATTTAATGAAAAAGCATTAAGATTAAAACTCAATAAATAAATCTTTATATTACCCAAACTATAATCTAACCCCTTATAAACCGGTGATATTAAAAGTCATCACAACCCCAGATAACTAATTTAGTTACAACACATAACTAAGGCTAGTAAAAACTTGAAAATAAAAGACATAAAGTAAAAATGTGGTAAAGTAAATACTGAAAAGTAAATTACAATAAAATAAAATGCTAAGGTAAAAGGAATTACTTTTACTACTACTAATTTAGATATCTCCCATAATATAATATATAAACTTGTGATTATTTTACCAACCAGCCATATAGGCGGTAACATGATTAAGTCAAATTAAATCAAACCAGCCATTAAGGTGGTAAAAAGATTTTTCCATGAACCTGCCATATAGGCAGTAAGAAAGTTTAATTACTAACCGACCAATCTGGCGGTATCCTTTTTAAGTCAATATTTTAAATAGTGAATATATTATATTTAAGGGAGATTAATCTAAATAGCAATACTAAAAGAATTACCTTTCACCCTAACTGGGGAAGTTACCTCCTCATGGTGAATAGTTAAAATTGTAAGAAGTAAAAAAGTAAATTACTATTATTACAAAACGTAATTAAAATTAATTACAAAACTAAAAACTAAAAATTAAAAGAAACTTGAGAGAGAAACTCCCTCTTTACATCAAAGAGATGAGAGAGTGTGGTACATCTGAAACTGGAATTTCGCGCTCTATTTATAGGCATCAGTAAGGGTCACGCGTCGCGACGCCAAGCTCGAGTCGCGATGCCCGTTTGGTCGACGTGGCAGCTTCTGGTTCGTCGGTTGAAGATTATGGATAAGGTGATAAGGTGACACGTGGCAAGGTTGTTGGGGCTCAATTATTATGACACGTGGCGACTTCTGATTGGTCGGCTAGATTTTTATCCGCCACATGTCAGATAGGGATAAGAGAGCCAATAATTGATGCTGACGTGGCGAAACGTGGCAATTTGACTGTCGGCACCAAAGAGTCGTGACACGTGGCACGTTGTGATTAGTTGATGATGACGTGGCAGTTTGACTCGGTCAACCTGGTGATGTGGACGATGACATGGCAATGACGTGGAGTGACACGTGGCGATACGTGGCGATGGTGACTGTCGGCACCGTAGGATGATGACACATGGC
Organism: Zanthoxylum bungeanum; assembly: GCA_019454045.1. NCBI lineage: Eukaryota > Viridiplantae > Streptophyta > Magnoliopsida > Sapindales > Rutaceae > Zanthoxylum > Zanthoxylum bungeanum. The sequence continues at coordinate 11,119 of SKCR01004685.1, read as the reverse complement.
ACGACGCATGTTAGCAGATCGGTAGGGATAAGAGAGCCAATAATTGATGCTGACGTGGCACTGACGTGGCAATTTGACAGTCGGCACCATAGAATCGCGATACGTGGCACGCTGTGATTGGTTGATGATGACGTGGCAGTTTGACTCAGTCAACCTGGTGATGTGGACAATGACGTGGCAATGACGTGGAGTGACACGTGGCAATGACGTGGCGATGGTGACTGTCGGCACTGTAGGATGATGACACGTGGCACAGCGCATATTAGCAGATCGGCCGTGATGGTGACACGTGACACGGCGCACGTTAGCAAAGTCAAACTTTTCTCAGATTCTGATTTGTGGACCCATGCACGTTAGCACTGTTCGGTGCATGTCAGGCATCGCGACGCAAAAGGCTTGCGCATCGCGACGCGCCCAAATTATCAAAATGCCCTTTTTGCCAATTTTCACTGTTTTGCTCTAAATCACCTCCAGAATATCCTGAAACTTTATTTATCTACAAAATAACACAAAACACATCAAAATATTCACAAAACTCAAGAAACTATACAAAATATTAGGTTAAATGAGTGGGAAATAGTGATAAATTTACCACTCATCACACCCTCAAACCTAACATTTTGCTAGTCCTCGAGCAAAACACAAAATAAAATAACATAATAAAATTTTAACTAAGCCACTTTCGTAGGGATCACGGTTGCATTTAGCGTATGCAACAAGCCTTTAAAACCCTAGGTGTCCCTAGTGGATGAGTTGTAGTCTCGTGAGGGTTTACAGCAATGATACCCACAAACATTTTACAAAATTAAAAAGAAAGTAAAACTAATGCACACAAAAACAAAAAGACAAGCGAAAAAAGAATAAAGAAGTTAGTGACTAATCAGGTGAAACTTCTACTCCAAGTTACTAGTTGTTTTGTTTCTTTCTAAATTACTGAATAAGTAAATTATCCGATCATTTTTACCATTCTTCATATACACAACCAACATAATATTAAACAACTCATTTTTGCCCACAACAGTCATAAGTGCAGTTGATAAGAGAGTAATATTTTTGTCCTAAAATTCTATCAGATTTCACACCTTTTGGTAGAAATGGAATAATTTTTGGATTTTTCTGATTTTTTCTTTGATTTTTGATTTTTTTATTTATTTATATACAATATCTTCTGTCTATGTAGCGAGTGTTGGGTCGGTGGCTCCCAAACCAGTTGGCTTTAGGGCACCAGGTATTAAGACACCCCTACGGACTTAATTACTCAAACTTCAGATTTATATATTTTTGCAGCATCTTGATCCATGTAGCGAGCTTTGGGCCAGTGACTCCCAAACCAGTTGGTTTTAGGGCACTAGGTGTTAAAACACCCTTACAGACTTAATAACTCGGATCTCAGATTTTTTTTTTTTACTCCATTGTTTTTTTGAGATGCTTCCTCCAATTAAACTAGAGCACTGAATATTAAAAACTTTTCAATTTTAGCTTATGTCCGTATGTTACTATATATGTTGATAATACCTGCCAACTGAGCGTATGAAGATCCATTTTAGTCAGTATTATGGAGAATTCACAAATTAAATAATTTAAAATGAAATAAACAAAAATTAACTTGTTTCAAAAATGGTTTTGAGATACGTTTCAGGAGTGGGAACTCCTTACTCAACTATCTCTTACCAATTTCACCTTTTTAGTCAAAATAAAAACACAAAAACGCAAAATGTTTTTATAATTTTTGAAAAAATTTCAATTTTTTTTTGTATTTTTCGAAAAATTTTGGACTAAAAATAAAAATAACACACAAACTAAAAATAAGGTATTGATCAACTAATTCCCTCCACTAAACCTAAATGAGACATTTTCCCCAATGTCTTAAACAATAGAAGAATAGTTTAGAAGATAGTACCTGGTTAGCTGAAATTCTACACGAAAGGTTAAAGGTTAAGATCCAGATTAACACGACGCCTCTTACCACGATCGTCCTCAGACCAATTTTCTTTGAAAGGATATGGTCAACTTGTGGTTCATAGGCTAGGATTTGGTCAATTAGATCCGGAGCAGTTCTGGCAGTAAAGAATAGTTCTTTCAAAGGTTTTGACACGAACCAATTTCTCCGGGTTAAACAACCCAATTGGTTTCTGATGTATGTTCAAGTTCGCCCAAGATATCACTATAAAAATTTCCTCCAATGTGCCCAAGCCACCTGGCAAAGCAATAAAAGCATCAACATGGTTAATCATTTCTACCAGTCGTTCAGACATACCTGGCACGATCAGTTCCTCTCCGTTTGATGATCCAATAAGATTTGCCTCTGCCAAGGGTTTTAGGATGATTCCTAAAACATACTACCTCCTTCCTATACGGCCTTTGAAACGATCCCCATTAGTCTAAGATTGCCTCCGCCATATACTAAGTGCATATTTTTTGCAGCTAAGACTCGACCCAATTCTTGTGCTGCTTCTACGTATTATGGTTAGTACCAACACTACTACCGCAAAACACACAGATGTTTTCAACTCGTCTTCTTGAAGTGGTTTCCATGTTTTACTCTGGATGTCTTCAAAATTGCAATGATAAGTTAAATTTATAATACCTGAAAAGGGTGAGTAAAATAATAGCACCAGTACCTGCCAAATGACAATTATTAGTTTAACAGTAAAATGATTCATGATAGTCAAAAAGGTCTGGATGATGTCGGAGAAAATAAAAGAAAACAACAAAACAAATCACAATTATCAGGAAAAGACAAAGAGATATAATATGTACAAGAAAAGTAGCGGCTTGATTGACGTCTATGCGTCAGGGACAAGCTTCCCATCCAATTTTCTTATAAATTGGCAAATAGGGTCTTTTTGAGTCAGATTCCCGAGACTTAACAATTGTCTTGCCTTTTGGAATTGTGCATATAATATGCGAATTTCGAATTGTGCATATAACATGCGAATTTCATGATACACACATCCAATGGGATGCGTCTCAAGAGTTTTAGATATGTCATCCAAAGACTCCTTACTCAAGCCATCCTTAATGAAGTTAATCTTATCTTCGCGGTTATCGGACACCATTCCTAAAGAACGACAACGAGTATCACAAAACATACGAGCACATTTATAACAAACACACATTCTTTTGGCTTTTCTCTTTTTAGCATATATGCTCTTTCCTAAACCAGGCAGATGTGAAATAAAAGAGTCAGAAGACTCACCTGTCAATCGGACCCGTGCTTCAATAATCCAACGAATGTCAGTAGGAATACCTTTGATCATCAGTAACCTCATCTGTTCCAAGCGAGCTTTGTAAACTTTCATCATAGATTTTGAGGGAGAGAAGGAAATTACTTGTGAAGATTTGCGAGAGCTTCTTCCATCGTGAAATGACTTTACCTGCAATAATTAAACACACAAAAATAAAACACACAAAATCACAATATATACAAAAATTACTTGGGTTGCCTCCCTACTAGCGCTAAGATTAAAGTCGTCAGCTAGACGTGACTTCTCGAACGTTAAGCTGGATCTGAAAGTGTAACACTTTATTTTTGTCGCTCAAATGATTCTCCCCAGTAGTGCTTGACACGCTTGTTTTTAACCTTGAAAGTTTTGTTGGAGTCAGGATCATGTATCTCAACAGCTCTATCTGGTAAAACTTTGGTGATCACAAATGGACCTGACCACCGTGATTTTGGCTTCCATGGGAAGAATTTCACCCTTGATTTGTTTAACAGTACCTTCTGCCCTAGTTCCAGTTGTATGCGCACTAACTTCGCATCATGTCTTTTCCTTGCCTTTTCCTTGTACAATTTGGCATCCTCAAAAGGCTGTATGTGAAATTCCTCCAATTCGTTGAGCTGGTGGAACTTTTTCTCTTCTGTTGCTTGTAGTGCAAGAATTGGCTCTTTCAGTGCAAAAGACGTTTTATCTTTAGGCTCCACAGGTAATTGACATGCTTTAAGTTTGTCAGTAGAACTTTATCTTTCATCAGAGTTCTGATCGGTACTGTGTATCACATCAAGTCTGAAACATTCCTCCTTCTTTTCATCATCTGGGAAATTCATGTCCTTGAAAACATTGAATGTTACTTCTTGGTCATGTACCCTCATGGTTAATTCTCCTTTTTATACATCAATAATGGTTCGACCTGTAGCCAAAAATGGTCTCCCGAGGATGATTGGCACGTCTGCGTCTTCCTCCATATCAAGGACAATAAAATCTTCTGGGAAAATGAATTTTTCAACTTTGACTAGCACATTTTCAACTACGCCTCTTGGAAATACCAGCGTTCTATCAGCAAGTTGTAGTGAGACTGAAGTGGGCATTGTTTCTCCAATCTGCAGTTTCCTGAAAATAGAAAAAGGCATCAAGTTAACACTAGCACCTAAATCACACAGAGCCTTACCGAAGTCATGTTCTCCTATGGTGCAAGGAACAGTGAAAATGCCAGGATCTTTCAACTTTGGAGGAAGTTTTCTCTGAATGATGGCGCTGCATTCTTCTGATAATGCTACTGTCTCATAATCTCCCAATCTCCGCTTTCGTGAAAGAATGTCTTTCATAAATTTGGCATAGCTAGGCATTTGTTCCAACGCTTCTGCAAATGGAATGTTGATATGCAGCTTTTTGAACACCTCCAAGAATCGAGCAAATTGCTTGTCCAGTTTATTCTTGTGAAGACGCTGAGGAAAATGTGGAGGCGGAGTGATCTGTTTTTTCCCTTGCTTCTTTTTCCTCCATCTGTTGCTTTTTTTTCTTTTGGAACTTCCGCAGCAGTTGTTTTGGCTCCAACATCTTTATTGATTTCAGTACCGCTTTTTAACATGATAGCATGACACTGCTCATTCCCTATGTTCCTTGGATTTGGTTCTGTGTTGCTAGGAAGGGTACCTGGCAGTCTGTAACTCTGAGCATTGGCCAGTTGTCCCATTTGATTCTCCAGTACTTTAATAGAAGCAAATTGACTTTGAATTAATGCTTCTTGGGATTGAAACATAGCATCATATCTTGCTGCTTGAGAGTCGTGTTTTGCTTCTATCTTTTTCAAGTGGGTCAACACTTCTGTTATTCCTGGTTCATTTGTCTGCTCCTGGCCTTTGTTCTGTTGTTGGAATCCAGGTGGTGGGTTGTTCATTTGCCCTGAATTGTTGCTCCATTCGAAATTGGGATGATTCCTCCATCCTGGGTTGTAGGTGTTGGAATATTGATTGTTCCCCTGTCTGTTGAAATTATTGACATAATTCACCGTCTCTTTAAGTTGGTTCGACTCTAGTGCTCCTCCATATGGTGAACTTGTGGATCTAGTGGTAAGAGTCTCCATGAATTTGCATATCTGATCTAGCTTGGCGTTGACTGCTGTATTGGCTCATCTTTCATAAATTCCTACAATTCTTTGTTCATGCTCCTTTCTGTTGGCCACAAGGAATTGTTGTTGGCCATTTCTTCGATTAGGTCCCAAGCTTGATCTTCTCTTTTTGCCATTAAAGCTCCTCCAGCAGCAGCATCAATTGTGGTTCTCATTATTCCAGAAAGGATTATAAAATATTTGGACTTGAAGCCATTTTGGAATCTCATGGTGAGGACATTTCCGGAGCAAATCTGTGTACCTTTCCCAAGCTTCGTAGAGAGTTTCTGAGTCTTGTTGCACAAAGGATGTGATGTCATTCCTCAGCTTTCCAGTTATGGCTGGTGGAAAGTACTTTGCAATAAATTTGGTGGCTAAAGTGTTCCAAGTTGTGATGGAACCTGCTGGTAATGAATGTAGCCAAGCTTTAGCTCTGTCCTTCAAGGAGTATGGAAAAACACGCAGTCTCATTGCTTCTTCAGCTTCTCGGTTGTAATTGAAAGTGCCGCAAACTTCCAGGAAGTTGCTGATGTGGGCATTGGGATCTTCAGTTGCATTTCCCCCAAACTGTACTGACTACTGAATCATCTGGATGCATGTTTTGATGTCACCTGCATTTGCTGGTAAGGGAGGAAATACAATACAAGAAATAAGTCTGTCAACCACCGGAATGGTTCTATCTCGAATGGGAATTGGTGGTGCAACTTCCAAAGGTTCAGATTCCATGTTAACAATTACTTCTTGGCCTTCTCGCCTTTCCCTTCTCAATTGTCTGATGGTTCTTTCAATTTCTGGGTCAAGGGGTCGGAGTTCAAAGCTTCTGGTTCGTCTAATGAAGTTTCTGAGAACCTGAAACACAAGAAAACAAAAATAATAAGTAAATAGAAAATTAGATACAAGTAAAGGTATCTAACCTCTAAACTAATAGTGAAAGATAAATAAGTCCCCGGCAACGGCGCCAAAAACTTGACCGGCGTAAACACACACGTATAACGCAAGCGCACGTATCGTTCAAGTAGTATAAAAAGTATCGATCCCACGAGAACTTAATATCTAAGCTATTAATTTTATGAGGTCAAATGATTACTAGTATCTAACAGGTTGTTTGATTGATTTGAAATGGTGACGATTCTAAATTTAAAAACAAGTAAATAAAATTATTCGAAAATAGGTTTTAAGAAAATTCAATATTAAAAACTATCTAGGGTTGTGATTTCTTCCGATATCATTTAAAAGATGAAGTGGTTATCTTAAAGTTGGGTAATATATTGATTTATTAACCTGGAACACTAAATTATGTGGAAGCCTCTGTCGATGGTCAGACACAAATACCCAGTTTAACCCAATTGAACCATATGTCTATGTCAACCAAATTATCTGGATTCATTAAGTTTAAGTTCCAATTATGGCTACCCCCGCCTGACAGGTATATGTCTATCCTGTAAGGAAATCTATTAAAGGGTTATATATCCTCAAGGAAGATCGTGGGCTATTGAGTCTAAGGTCTTAAACTTAAAATCCTTATGTCTAGTTCATTTTAAGTTTCCCAGTTCAATTTTATTAATGGCCATTTAAAGAAAAAGTATTAAGATTAAAACTCAATAAATAAATCTTTATATTACCCAAACTATAATCTAACCCCTTATAAACCGGTGATATTAAAGTCATCACAACCCCAGATAACTAATTTAGTTACAACACATAACTAGGGCTAGTAAAAATTGAAAATAAATGACATAAAGTAAAAATGCAGTAAAGTAAATACTGAAAAAGTAAATTACAATAAAATAAAATGCTAAGGTAAAAGGAATTACTTTTAATACTACTAATTTAGATATCTCTCTTAATATAATATATAAACTTGTGATTATTTTACAAACCAGCCATATAGGCGGTAACCTGATTAAGTCAAATTAAGTCCAACCAGCCATTAAGGCGGTAAAAAGATTTGTCCATGAACCAGCTATATAGGCGGTAAGAAAGTTTAATTACCAACCGACCAATCTGGCGGTATCCTTTTTAAGTCAATATTTTCAATAGTGAATAGATTATATTTAAGGGAGATTAATCTATATAGCAATAGTAAAAGAATTACCTTTCACCCTAGCTGTGGAAGTTACCTCCTCATGGTGAATAGTGAAAACTGTAAAAAGTAAAAAAGTAAATTACTATTATTACAAATAGTAATTAAAATTAATTATAAAACTAAAAACTAAAAACTAAAAGAAACTAGAGAGAGAAACTCCATCTTTACATTAAAGAGATGAGAGAGAGTGGTACATCTGAAACTGGAATTTCGCGCTCTATTTATAGGCATTAGTAAGGGTTGTGCGTCGCAACCCCCAACTCGCGTCGCGACGCCTGTTTGGTCGACGTGGCAGCTTCTGGTTCGTCGGTTGAAGATTATGGATAAGGTGATAAGGTGACACGTGGCAAGGTGGTTGGGGCTCAATTATTGTGACACGTGGCGGCTTCTGATTGGTCAGCTAGATTCTTATCCGCCACGTGTCAGATAGGGATAAGAGAGCCAATAATTGATTCTGATGTGGCGCTGACATGGCGCTGACGTAGCGATACGTGGAAATTTGACTGTCGGCACCATAGAATCGCGACACATGGCACGCTGTTATTGGTTGATGATGACGTGGTAGTTTGACTCGTTCAACCTGGTGATGTGGACGATGACGTGGAAATTACATGGAGTGACACATGGCGATACATGGAGATGGTGACTGTAGGCACCGTAGGATGATGACACGTGGCACGGCGCGTGTTAGCAGATCAGCTGTGATGGTGACATGTGGCACGACGCACGTTAGCAAAGTCAAACTTTTCTCAGATTCTGATTTGTGGACCCGGCGCACGTTAGCACTGTTCGGCGCATGTTAGGCGTCGCGACGCCAAAGGCTTGCGCGTCGCGACGAGCCTAAATTACCAAAATGCCTTTTTTGCTAATTTTCACTGTTTTGCTCCAAATCACCTCCAGAATGTCCTGAAACTTTATTTATCTACAAATAAACACAAAACACATCAAAATATTTACAAAACTTAAGAAAATATACAAAAATATTAAGTTAAATGAGTGGGAAATAGTGATAGATTTACCACTCATCAGAGGCATCATAACATGGTAGGATATGGCAACAACATTTCTTGCGAGGTTCTTTCCACCAGCTAAGTCAGCCTAACTGAGAATAGAAATAAGCATATTTACGCAGTTGGAGACTGAGAATTTGTACGAGGCATGTGAGTACTTTAAAGATCTACTCATGAGATGCCCACAACATAAATTTGAAGACTGGGTTCAGATTTAGTTATTCTACAATGGATTGAATGGTCCTAATAGAACCATGGTTCATGCAGCTGTTGGAGGAACCCTGTTCAAGAAATCTGCTGAAGATGCCTATACTCTACTGGATGAGATATCCATTAATAATTTCCAATGGCCAAGTGAACGTACTATTGTGCCTAAGGTGGCTGGTATATACGAGGTGGATCCTATTTTTGTACTTACAGCTCAAGTGTCATCTATCACGACTCATCTAGCAGCATTGACCAATCAACAAGGCCAACCATCTATTGAAGCTACCGCTGTTAATAGAATGATCTTACCTGACGGAGGATACGAGCAAGTCCAGTATGTGAACAATCGGAACTTCAACAATTATAGAGGTAATCATATGCCTAACTACTATCATCCGAACTTGTCATATGCTAACATAGAGAATGTCTTGCAACATCTGTCTGGCTTCAACAATAAAAAATCATAGCATAAATCTTCCCTAGAAGACCTTATGGGCACGTTTGTTGCTAAAACTTCAGAGAAGTTTGAGAAGAATGAGCCGAGGCTGAATAATATTGAAACACACATGGGCAATATTGGAGCAACAATGAAGTCCTTAGAACTGCAGATTGAGCAGATTGCTTCTTCATGGCTAATAAACAGACAGGGGAATTTTCGAGTAATACTGAGGTCAACCCTAAAGAACAGTGTCAAGCCATTACCCTTAGAAGCGGGAAAGAGATTAGAGATAGTCCTAAGGACCAAGGCAATAAGGACAAAGAAGCGGCACTTCAAGAGGAAACAGTGATGAAAAATGACAACAGTGCAGTAGCTCCTTCATATAAGCCACCTCTCATCCTGAAGACTCCTTTCCCATATCCTCAACGCTTTCAAAGGAAGAAATTGGATGATCAGTTCACCAAGTTTCTAGATATCTTTAAGAAGATTCATATCAACATCCCCTTCGCAGATGCATTGGAACAAATACCTAATTATGTGAAGTTTATGAAGGAGATGATGTCCAAAAAGAGGAAGCTAGCTGATTTTGAAACAGTAGCACTCACAGAAGGGTGTAGTGCCATTATACAAAAGAAGCTTCTTCCAAAGCTGAAGGATCCTGCCAGGTTTGTCATACCGTGCACTATTGAGAATCGATATTTTGGTAAGGCGCTATGTGATTTGGCCTTAGTATTAATCTCATGCCCTTATCCATCTACAAACAGTGGCGCATAGGTGAGGCAAAACCTACCACAGTCATATTACAGTTAGCAGATAGATCCTTCATTTACCCACGAGGAATAATAGAGGACGTGTTGGTTAAAGTGGATAAGTTCTATTTTCCTATTAACTTCCTTGTTCCTGATATAGAAGAGGATAATGACATTCCAATCATCCTTGGAAGAACTTTCTTGGGAACAGGCAGAACGATCATTGATGTGCAGAAATGTGAACTAAAATGAGAGTTTAAGATGAAGAAGTCACATTTAGTGTTTTTATAACCATGCCAAGTCCTCAAGGTGATAAATAATATCACAGGTTAGACATTTTAGGGAATGGAGTTTCAATAGATAATGACCATGTGTTAAACCCATATCTATGTATTCAAGCCAACACACATGGTGAACTAGCAGTTAAGCAACCAACAAGCATAATGAACCCAAGCAAAGAAGATCATCCACAGCCAAAACTGAAATCACTCTCAAATCACCATAAAAGGAGGAAATTGTTGGTTTTCTATAAGGTCCCAAGGTCAAACAAGACATGAAATTATGTGTGAACACATCAACGGAGGTAGCGGAATACTCACATTGATCGGTAGAGTTGATTTGGAGACGATTCAAGCCCAAAAACGCACTGCCTTTGTAAGCTCACTGCAGCAGTCCACTGCCTACAAAACAGAAAATTAAGTGAAGAAACGGAGCTCCAATCATCGTCGGATGGATCCCGTCTCATGGGGGAACCTCCCTACCACCTTCGCAAGACTTGTAGTGTGCTAGCACTTGATTTCTCACCATGAGAAACCACTCTTGCTTCCCTTTAACTCACGCCCAAACTGGTTCAAAACCAGTGAAGAAATGGCCACCATTGCCGTGAGAGGAAGAGAGAATTTGAGAGAGAAGAAGTTTTTGTGTTGTGTAATGGTTTGTTAATTAAAATGATTTACCAAAAATCAATTTATATTTATGCCATAATTCATTAAATTAATAATAAACTTATGACACAAATTCATGCAAAGGCTTAGAGTGTCAAACACTTCATTTCCATGCAATACCATTGAGTGCATTGTACACAATCTCCATGCAATGCATTAGAGTGTCAAATAAGCATAATATGACATGTGTCAAAGTTAATGCATATCTTGACATGTGTCATGTGGGCCCCACACGTTTCCCAATGAAAGTGGGCCCACGTGCACTCACGCGTTCGGGTTCGATATTTCCGAAATACCGAGCTTACGTCGCGACGTTAATTCAATCGAATAATTTGACGTTGCTAACGAATTAATTC